>MVJL01006161.1:0-188987 GCA_002156465.1 Macrocentrus cingulum | reverse complement strand
GCCCGGTATTTTTAAATATAATAATATTAAAAATTAAATTCTACAAAAGTTATTTTTATTTTTTAACAATGTTGAATACAGTAAAAATGTTGACAATGATTTATAAACTTATCACCATACCATTTTTGAACACTTGATTCGTTGGATATAAACTACACAGCTCTCTCAATGACATAAATAAATAATTTTATAGAATAAAACTTGATATACCAAGAGAATTATTCTAAAACATTATTTGCACATTGACTTGACATCTTACTACTAGCGGAAAATCTTTGACTAATATTCTATGAACCATGCGGTTCTCTAAACGACATAAAAAAATAATTCATTATTTGCACATTGACTTGACATCTTACTACTAGCGGAAAATCTTTGACTAATATTCTATGAACCATGCGGTTCTCTAAACGACATAAAAAAATAATCTTAAAGAATAAAGCAGAATTAGAGTAATTACTAGGCTCATTAATGTATAATTTTTAAGCTATTTTGTAATACAAAACGTAGTGAATCTTAAATTATTTTCTTAAAGAATAAAGCAGAATTAGAGTAATTACTAGGCTCATTAATGTATAATTTTTAAGCTATTTTGTAATACAAAACGTAGTGAATCTTAAATTATTAAAAAAAAATCATAATAATCAGCGCCGGGGGGCTGATTATTCATAATACACTGATGTCTCGCGATGAGGTTTAATCGTAATCGTACAAATCACAGAGCCCACTGTTTTCATTTGATGATGTATAAGATGCTTCTCACGTTAATTTGTTGTTGAATTTACTCAATATGTTATTATTTGCACATTGACTTGACATCTTACTACTAGCGGAAAATCTTTGACTAATATTCTATGAACCATGCGGTTCTCTAAACGACATAAAAAAATAATTTTAAAGAATAAAGCAGATTTAGAGTAATTACTAGGCTCATTAATAAATAATTTTTAAGTTATTTTGTAATACAAAACGTAGTGAATCTTAAATTATTAAAAAAAATCATAAAAACATGTGGAATAAATATATAGTAAATTAAAACGTGTCAATAACCCATCAGCGCCGGGGGGCTGATTATTCATAATACACTGATTAAAAAAATCATAAAAACATGTGGAATAAATATATAGTAAATTAAAACGTGTCAATAACCCATCAGCGCCGGGGGGCTGATTATTCATAATACACTGATGTCTCGCGATGAGTTTTAATCGTAATCGTACAAATCACAGAGCCCACTGTTTTCATTTGATGATGTATAAGATGCTTCTCACGTTAATTTGTTGTTGAATTTACTCAATATGTGTTTTAATCGTAATCGTACAAATCACAGAGCCCACTGTTTTCATTTGATGATGTATAAGATGCTTCTCACGTTAATTTGTTGTTGAATTTACTCAATATGTGCCTAAATGGCACTAATGAAAGAGATCCCACAAAATGCCAAGGTTTCCTGTTCCATAAAATGAGAATTAAAAAGGCGAGCAGTTTTGGGTAAGTATCAGTTATTATATAAGATATCCAACCTGCGATTGGGTGAGATATCTACTCAAAAACTCCATTATTTTTGTCTACGTCGTCCGGATTATGAAAGCATGGAGTAACAACAGTCTCATATGTGCATCCTCGACCACACAATGTTTATCTACTCAAAAACTCCATTATTTTTGTCTACGTCGTCCGGATTATGAAAGCATGGAGTAACAACAGTCTCATATGTGCATCCTCGACCACACAATGTGTATTGCCAGTGTACCTGCAATGCATACCCGGGACAGCTTGCTGTGCGTATTAGTAATTCCAAGATTGGCAATTGATCTATTGAAGAAGAGCAACATTAATAATAATATTGTATATCACTATGCATACCCGGGACAGCTTGCTGTGCGTATTAGTAATTCCAAGATTGGCAATTGATCTATTGAAGAAGAGCAACATTAATAATAATATTGTATATCACCAACATATTCTTGTAAATAAGGTGATACTTAGCTCTCGTTTCAATAATTTTTAGCGCCAGCTGCAGATCCTCAATGCCCAGCTGGTTTATGAAATGAATGATATTAACAATAAATATGAGAGAATATTTTTTACTCATTAGTCCTGATTCATTATGTTTGTATTATTATCGTCACTATTAATGTATTTTTTTACGGAAAACACTTCACATCTCGTCCGGATTATGAAAGCATGGAGTAACAACAGTCTCATATGTGCATCCTCGACCACACAATGTATATTGCCAGTGTACCTGCAATGCATACCCGGGACAGCTTGCTGTGCGTATTAGTAATTCCAAGATTGGCAATTGATCTATTGAAGAAGAGCAACATTAATAATAATATTGTATATCACCAACATATTCTTGTAAATAAGGTGATACTTAGCTCTCGTTTCAATAATTTTTAGCTCCAGCTGCAGATCCTCAATGCCCAGCTGGTTTATGAAATGAATGATATCAACAACAAATATGAGAGAATATTTTTTACTCATTAGTCCTGATTCATTATGTTTGTATTATTATCGTCACTATTAATGTATTTTTTTACGGAAAACACTTCACATCACAGACATAACCTACAAATCTGATAACTATAACACTGTAATAAAAACTTATTCAGTGGTTTCCATAAATATTATTTTCATACGAATATTTTCGCTCTAATACTGATTCCTACAGAGATCACTTATTCACTTTTTCAATTGAGATTATACAAGAGGTGACACTTTTGTGGGGGATCATTAAAATTTTTCTAAGTCCCACAGGGGACGAAAAAATTTTCTAAGTTCAACGACGAATCGTTTGAAAAATTCTAAGTCCATTCAGTGCAAATAAATTCTAAGTCCCAATTTTTCGTGGAGGGGATTCGGTACATTCGGTATACTTTTGGAAGTAACTAGAAGTCGGCAGTGGTCACGTGACGCTGTTAGGAACATTCGGAATACATCTGGAATAAAATTGCGACTGTGGAGGGGAGATTAGGTACATTCGGAACTGTTTCGGACTAACTTTTTCGACTCGGGAAATTTCCGACTTTTGCACGAAAATTTAATTCTGCCACTTGCCGCGAGATGGCGCTGCGGCCGCAAAAAATAAAATTTTTTTTTAAAAACTGCATTTTTTCGCTCTGTAAAGCGGGTCAAGTCGCGTTAATAAATTTAATTAATAAAAATACTTAAAAAAATTACTTATTCATTATATAACTCGGAAAATACGCGAGATATCGCACAATTTAATACCACATAAATTATAGGGAATTTAATTTGCTATAAAAAACGTCTGATAGAATTTTGTGTAACTTTCTATCCGTAGCACCAATTTCCAAAAAACTAAATTTTCTTATTATTGAAGCGGTGGGTAATGACTTAAATAAAGTAAATTAATTGTTCTATCACACAAAAATGTTGTAGAAGATGAACACAATAGTAATTTGAGAAAAAAAAAATGCCGAGACTGCGACATGAACCCGCGTCGTCATACGTCTCGCGCAAGGTCCCAGTCCCATAGACCACTATAAATCCTCGAAGAGATGCAATATTACTGATATATCTGCAACTAATTACTCAAATTTCCGAAAGAAAAATTTTTTTCGCGATTCGAGCGCAGTCAAATTGTTTTCAGAAATGTAATTAACAATAATACATCAAAAAATTGCATATTTGTTGGACGGCGTAAGTTTTATGGGAGAAAAATCCGAATTTTGTCGACCTCGAAAAAAGCCGAAAATCACGCGAATTAATCCCGTGGCCCAAGCAACTTTTTTATCCAGTATAATTAACAATAATTTTACTAATTAAAGCCTATCAACTAACTGCCTTTAAACACAAAAAAAAAATGTTTTTGAAAATTCAGTTTTTGGAAAACTCTGGCTACGAATCAAGAGTTACAGGAAAATTTATACAACATTTATTCGTAGAAAATTTGATGCCTGACAATTTATAAAGAATAACATTTTTCGATGTCTCCCTTATTCCTCGAGATATTGAGGAAAAATGGCCAAAAATCGATAAAATGTCAGTCTTCATAAATTGTGAAAAATTAAATTTAAAAAACGTTATATGATATTTCTGTAACTGTCGATCTGTCGCCAGAATTTTCGAAAAACTGAACAAAGATTTGACTTCCTTCCATATATACTTAGATAAAGGATGTCTCAATCATTGAGACAATTGCAAAATTCAAAAAAAGAAAGCATGGGGATTTTTCCATCTGCAAATAAAACAGCTTTTCAATCATTATACATTTATTAGGGCGCAACGTGTGTGCTCTGTTGCGCTATAACTATATATATACAAGGTTCGTGATATCACGACAAGGTCCTTCGTGATTTTCTTCTCAAGTATATATCTATACACTCTCATATAAGTATAGGTTTATCCCATTTCTATATCTCTATAAAAATTCAACAACAAGAAAACAAAAAATCATTTTGTAAAACATTTTCAATGACGAATTAATTTACAAAACAAACGCAATTTAGTTTTTCAAGCTATTAAAAAAATTCAGCGTGAAGTAAGTTTTTTAATTTCAGTAAATTAAAATGCCTGATGTTTGTATCATATTCAGAAAGTGAAGAAGTCACATAATTCATGAAAGAGTGAAGCTATAATACTATTTATCATTGCGGTTAAGTCACATTTCTACGTAACTAAAACATTGAATAAAAAGAAAAAAAAAAATTCCACTCAAAAACCCTTACTTCTATAATTGAGCAAAATTATTATTTTTCAATTTGATATACAAATGCTGTACTAACAATAAGTTACTATACCAGAAACTCAAAAGAAAGGATACTAAATGATCTACAGATTTTGTAAATAATTACCAACATAAATTTTATCATGCGAAACAAATAATTAATGTATATTAATTATTTCATTAAACCGTCTTTTCTCCTCGTGAAAACACAAACAACATCGTAAGAAAAACATTATAGATATATATCATTTCAAGCGATATCCACTTAATAACAGTAGTAAATTTTCTTTACTTCAACTACTAGGTACACTCTCTGTGGTAACGTAACATTGAATAAAATCACCTATATCTAGATCTGCAGTAGTTTACATAATCACTGTTATACCGGAATAAAAGGATCTATATCAGCGATTTTTCGACAGTCCGTCAACTAAAATCAACATGATTGCGCGAATTAATTCGAAAAAAAAAAACGGAATCACTGCATAACGGAGAAATTAGTCGCTTCATGCCTGCATGGATATGAAAAGTGGAAGTGCATACATCATATACGCATGAGTCTCTAGAAACTTGAGTGAAAGTAAAACACTTTCAGGTGAGACATACTGCTTGAAATCTCAGTTTAATATCAGCATATATATCCTGAAGACGAGTAAAATTCGCGTCAAATGAAAGTATAAATATCCGGAAGTTTTACAATAAAGTATTCTTTTCTTCAGCAACACTCAAATCACCAAATTACCCAAGTATTATAAACACACATTTGTCATCAATAAATAACAGTTTTTACCCCTACAAATATATATATAATTAAAATGTAATACGCTTTGATTTTATTTGACATGTTTTATTGGTATATTTCAATTCCGCCTTTCTTATATAAAAAATTATTACAAAACTCTTTGATCAATGATGATTAATCATTTATTTCAAATAGAAATGATATATATTATTTAATATCTTCACTTCTATAGTCCAAAAAAAAAAAAAAATTATCACAAGTACTACAAGGTTTTTTTTCTATTAAAAAAAAAAAAAAATATTCAATGATTTGATAACAAGGTTTGCTATGAAAGTCAAATTTTTTTGTTAATGCGAGTGTTCTCCATATTCTCCCTCACTGTGATGCTCATAGCCACCACCCAAGGGCTCAAATCCACCGCTGCCACCGCCTGTATGGTGCTCTTCCTGGTGATGGACGTGAATTGGAACGGGGTAGGGAACCTTGACGGGCACTGGAACCTCCTTTTCCACCGGGTATGGAACCTCCTTCTCGACAATGTAGGGCTTGTCAACATGGACCTTGACGGGATATGGAACGTGCTTCTCCACGTGGTAGGGAACAGGTTTGTGGACGGTGTAGGGCTGTGGAACGTGGACTTTAACCGGTACTGGGTACGGTTTCTCCACTGGAACGGGGTAGGGCTTGTCGACGGGTACTTTAACCTCGTAGGGTACTGGCTTGTCGACATGAACAGGATAGGGTTTCTCAACAGTCACTGGATACGGTTTGGGTACGTGTACTGGATACGGCCTGTCAACTGGCACTTTAACTTCGTAAGGCACTGGCTTTTCGACTGGATAGGGTGCCGGCACTGGTACTTTAACCTTCACCGTATACGGTACGTGTTTCTCAACAGTGTAGGGTTGCGGCACGGGAACTTTAACCGGCACCGGAACGTGTTTTTCAACCGTGTAGGGCTGCGGCACGTAGACTTTGACTTCGTAGGGCTTGTCTACGGGTACTTTCACTTCGTAGGGAATTTTCTTTTCCACAGTATAGGGCTGCGGCACGTGAACTGGAACCTTGACGAAAACTTTAACGGGGTAGGGAACGTGTTTTTCAACAGTGTACGGCTGTGGAACTCCAACTTTGACTTCGTAGGGCACGTGTTTTTCCACGATATAGGGCACATGCTTGGTTACTTCGTAAGGTACTGGTACTTTTTTTTCCACAGTTATTGTCTTGACGTGTTCTTCATGGCCGTGACTCTCATAGCCACCGGCGTAACTGCTGAAATCACCAAAATTGTGGTGTAGTCCACGTTTTTCCGTTTTCTTCTCGGCTGCCGATGACTCAACGTCTATTGATTTGTCATCGGCGGGTTTTACGTCGCTTGACACCTCCTTGCAGTCGAGCCAAGGCAATTGAGCTACTGCCAGTAAACTCAAAAATAGTAGTTTAAGCTGAAAAAATATGAAAAAATTTTTGTTTCTTTTTGATTTAATAGGAATAATTAAGTCTATTGGAATATCGTGGAAACTTTCTCAAGTATATATAGGCGCGGAGTTTTCTCTTTGACGGTATTGCGATCTGTAGTTAAGGATGCGGAAATTCGCAATTAATAGCTGTGACATAAATAAAAAAACTGCTAGAATCTAGAGGTATAGGAGCTAAACTCACCTTCGTTTTCATCGTGTAGCTTACGTGTGTTTTAGTGTGGCGCTTAAACCACTGACTGAACCACTTCGTTTTCTACGCCTAGCCTTATATACCCGTCAGTATAATAGCTTGGCACTTTCCCTGCACCTCATTGCTTATATTATATATGTTTGGTGTATATATCCGCGCTAAAAAAATACCTTCATCCGTAAAGCGAACGTCGTTGTAAACAGTGTAACCAACATTTCCTTAATGGTCTAAGTAAAAAAAATATTGTTCCTGCTTATGTCTAATTCGAGCTTATAGATATGGATACATTAAATCATTAATCATTCTTTTCTATCGCCCTAAAACATCCTGCGCTTTTCGAATGTGTTTTATTTTTTACTGCTTTATCAGAGGATTAAAAATTTTATTTATGCTATAAAATTTAAGCTGAGTGATTTCTGTTTTCCAATTAAAAGCAAGGGCGGATTTTTGAATTTAAAAAAAAAAAAAATAATTTATTGGGTTAATATTTGGTTCAGGGAAAATGAGAAAAATCTTCTCTGAAGTACTTAATTACCTTGAAATTAGAGACATACAGTACGACATTACTAACGAAGATGTGTCCAATTACATTGTTTTCTAAATTTTTACAAATCTACTTTGTACATACATGATTTTAATTTTTTTTATTCTATAAAAATACAATGATTTTCAGAGATATTTAATAAAATTTATTATCCATTGTATTTTTTATACGTTTCGTAAGATATTAATAATTTTTTTTTATATTACAATAGATTATGAAGTTTCATTAAATAAAGACACTTGATCATATCCGGATTGAATTAGATTGTTCATTATAAAAGCGTGAGCAGCGAATTTAGAATGGAGATGCACACCATTTTATTTTAATATTTACGATTTTTTACGTTACTCGATAAGTAATAAAGCATATAAAAAAATTGATATCTTTGTATTTCAAAATTTATAAATTATCTCAATTGAAAAATTTCAGTAAAAATTGAAATAATTTTAAATAATAAAATATGGTAAATATGAGCCAATAAATTATAATTTACCGCTTTTTCCGCGAATATTTTAATCCAGTTTTAACGAATAAATTGACAGCCCAAATTTCGATACTTATATAATAGCGAAATCGCGACAAAATAATTATATAACAATTAAATATATAAAAATGCTTTTTATTTGTCTCTAATTTTTATCATTATCTAGCTAAAAAAATGTATTTTTCACATCACAAATAAGAAAATTCATTTTTTTTTTTACTCTAAATTTATTTTTTCACTTCTGTAAGTTTAAATATTCATTACTGAACACATGATTCAATTTAATCTGCTTCCCATAAAAGTTTAAATTAAAAATTACCTACAAAAGTCATGTTTTAAAAAGTACTAAGTTTTCTTCTTTCTAAATTTTTTAGTAACAATCCTTTTTTATTCCTTTCTACTGAAATGCCTACCTGTATACCGTTTATAGGAAAAAAAATTTTTTTACCTATGAAAAATGTACATTATTAATTTAATTAATTATCCCACGAGCTTGAGATTGAATAAATTTTCCATATTTGGATAAAAAAGTGTTTTTCATAGTGGAACATCTCAACATAATGAAGAAAATAATTTCAATCAATGAAATCGATGTCTCTAATTTTTTTCAACCAGTTTATCTCGTATGTATTTAATTTTTATTACTATTTTTTTGTTACAAGCAGGTTTCAAGTCTCGCGGGAGAGACACTTGGCCTACTATCACAACGCATGCGTAATTCTATCCGTGATAAATGTAAACAAACACACAGCATACGCGCGTATCATCGTCAATTCGTCACCCATGTGTTTTTACGTTTTATAAATAAACTAAACTATCCGCTATATTGTAAAATATATTTTTTCATCATATATAAATCGTTGAACATCATATCGTCAGAATAAATTGATCAATATCATTTTATGTGCCATGGAATCAACAACTAAATTGCAAAATAGGTTAGGTATAATTATTGAGCAACAAGATTGGCATACATTTACAACAATTGTAAAGCCAAAAATGTTTCACGTGGATATTCACGGGTAAGTTGTATTTAACCGAAATAAGAAGAACAAAAAAATCCCTAAAGTTTAATTATAAATTAAATAATTACACAATGAACTATTGAATCATCAAGTGCAATATACTATGAACCGCTATATTTTATAAACAATACTGTAATAAATTTTTTAATTCCAGTAACAAGATACCCAGATCGTGTGTCGGAAAAATTGCCGCACTGTTAACACAGCCAGAAGACAATTTGCCAGATTCTGTGAAAATTCTAATACTAAAATGCTTGACAAATTCATGTCTACCTACAACAGGCTATGGACATCGATCTATTAAAATGATAGAGCAAGCAGATAACATTCAAAAGCATAATTTCCACAAGCTTTACGATTTTTTATCGCATGAATCTCAAGAAAATGATAAAAACTCACCGCTCTATGAAATGTCAAAGTACTCTGAGACATGTTTTCCCTATGACGGCATCATCCAGTGGATTATAAATTATTTATTCCATCATTATCAACGTCCGGACCCTGAAAATATAGAAATGGACATGATGAGACAGTGTTTTGCATTTTTAAGCAATGTAGTACTAGTCGAAAAAAATCACCAACCTCGAGATATCTTTCAAACAAAATTAAAAAATATTATTTTGTGAGTATTTTCTAAATTATTCGATTATTTATACTACAATTCTTTCATAAAAATACTTTTTTCCATACAATAATAAAAATTACGTTGCAGGGAATTTTTTAATTTAATAAAAGATACACCAAAAGGACTTACTTTGCTACATGCAATCTGCTGTTTTACTGGCAATGTTATAAATAATCATTATGATTATTTTACTCCGATTGAATTGGTAGCTGTTACTCGAGGTCTTTTTACAGCAAACAAAATGAACGTCAGCATATCTAATGATACGTTGATTTTGTTAACGAAAATTCCTCAATATTTGCAACACACTTATAGTGCTCTATCGATGAAGGAAAAGTTATACATCATAGAAATGATTTATTGTAATATTCACGAAGCAAAAGTTGACAGTTGTCTACTCGCGGATGATGCAATGGAATTTTTAGCTGAACAATTCAAATTAAAAAGTGATAAAATTCTTAAAACTGCTGATACATTGTCTAATGAAATGGAGCCAATTGAAATAATTATTCTTTTAGACATATTAAATGCTCTAACAGCAGAAAATAATGAATTATTAAAGAAAGACAAGAGTCTATTGATTAATGTCATTTGTAAGTACTATAAATAATAATAACGATTAATTTCAATACTAATAATAATTTTTTTTCCAACAGATTTGTTGAAATCTCTTCACATGACTGGAAAGATGGACGATAATTATTTTCGACCGATTGAAAAATTAAGCGAATTAGCTCCAGGCACTTTCAATCAAATGTCTTTAAATAATTTAGATGAAAAAAATATTCAAGATCATCCGGCTTTTGGATTTAAAGCAGCGCTTATTCGATTAATTGGAAATCTAGTTTATAAAAATCAAGACAATCAAAATACGGTATGAAATTATTTTGTTTTTTTTTTTTATGTAAAAAATTTCAGACCTTTTATCGCCACTTTTATAGGTTGATTTATTTTTATTATAAAATTTATTATTTATATTAATGTTAAATGTAAATATTTTTAGGTTCGAGAAGAAGGTGGTATTCCAGTGCTGTTAGATTGTTGCAATATTGATGCACGAAATCCATGTATCCTTTGCAATGAAATTTAAATAACATTATTCTAATTTAAATTAAAAATTTTTATAATTTTCTTTAAATCCATAATATAGTTATTATGCAATGGGCAATTTTAACAATTCGACACTTGTGTGATGGCAATCCAGAAAATCAAAATATCATTCAGGCTTGTGAAAAAATTGGTGATTTAAAAAATACATAATAAAATATTACAAAAATTGATAATACTTTTATTAAAATATGATATTTTATCAGATTCCCTTAAACAAAACTATAAAACTATAATGAGAACCCTATAAAAGGACGGAATATGATTCGACTTGATTTCTTTTCGAATTAAAAATTAAACCTAATTTATATCTTCTACTCGGTGTTTAATTTGTATTCTCAAAGTGAGACAATCATTGGAAATGAAATTTTTTAACTCCTCGGAAATAATAAAATTAGCATAGCCAAAACTGCGCTTATTGCAAACATCGAGAGGTTTTTGAAATGCATCTAAATCCGGCCTAGACAAAATTTTCTCCCGTATAGAGGATTCCGAATTAGTTGGATGTATAAGAGCGAAATAAATAAGTCCATTAAATGGCCAATCTAGCGCATCATCATTTTCTGATTTCATCATGTGAATAAAAATTGATAAATGCTGCGATTGACTTCGTGTCACACTTATTCTCGCACAAACTTTGTAACCATACGGACTCGTATAAAATCCTGGACTAAAAATACTTCTCGAAGAATCTAGTATCATTTCACCGAGTTTTTGATTAAAATTATCAACTCTCCAAATATATAATCCATTACAATTTCTCAATAATGAATCGGTGTCACACGATTTAAAAGTTTGAACATTCATTATTTTTGATTGTAAATTTCCAATTGAAATGGAAATTTCACGATTTTGTTGTTCCAACGTGACAATCCGTTCAAATAAAAATCTAAAACATTTTTTCCATCATTACCAACGGACTAAATCGTTGTTTTTTAAATAATAAAAAATTACTTACTTGAGTAATCGCGAAAGATTATCATTTCCATCAAAATTAATGTCTTCATTCATTGACAGCTGATTTTTTGCATCACTTTCCATCAAAGCCTTTTCTTTTTCACTCGTATCCGATTCTAATTCCGTTGTCATTGTCTTAACGACCTGAAAAGTAAATAAAAAATTTTTATTTATGTAAATCTTAAAATTTATGATGATAGAAATTAGTATATTTACCGTTTCTACATGTTTTTGATGTGCACAGAGTGGGATGTGTTCCTGCATGTCAACGGGAGACAATTTTACGAGGCATCCGAGTGGTTGGTACAAACAATTGATTCGTTGTTGCAAAATTTCTCTACTAGTACGTAAATCACGAAATAAATCACGTTCTGGATTCAATGCAACATTATCAACAGGACAACCAGCACCTTCTTTTCTGAAAATATAAATTTCATAAAATTATTCTACTGAAAAGGGTTAGAGAAAAAAAAAATTTTTTTCCAGTGCAACATTTAAAAGAACCATCACCATACTACGGTACACAAAAATTTGGAAGACTCAACTGAAGAAATCCTATTTCCAAAAGAGAATAATTACGAAAAGAACCTTCAGATATGATCAAATTCCCCCAAATCGGAATGCACCGTCTCACCATATTAATAATTTATCAAAAGTTTTATTTGGCAAGACAATTAGTATAAAAGAATATTTTTTGCTTTGTAAGTCTTGAGAATTCATAGAGGATCATTTGATATTTCACAGGCAAAATTTACATGACTGTACATACTTTAACCATTTATGAATACACTGCGAGCAGAAAAGGTGCCCGCACTTAGTAAGTGTTGGATCTCGCAGCCAAGATAGGCAGATTGGACATTCGAATCGAGAATCCATCATCTTCTTTTCCATGTAACACTGCATAAATAAAAATAAAAAAATAAAAGCAAAAACGTATTTGATAACTCCGACATGTAATGGAACTATTTTTTCGCCTACTCTGTCATGAATATTGAAATTCATTCAATATTAAATAAACTAATTGGTCTATTGCTCTTATCCAACGATAAATAGCTTTCAACATAGTATTGAAAATGACAAATCAAGTTATAAAGCCCGTTAGAAAAATATATGTACAAGATTTAATCATTATCAACAAATGGATGCCTGTGTGCCATGAAGAAATAAAACTATTTTTTTGGCTTTTCTTTAACTGGTATGGATAAATGTTTAATATATGACTCATCTGTCGCTAAAACTTATGAATCTATAAACAAATATAACCTGTACCACACATAAATGCAAACTGTCACCTAATGTTGCAATTTACGTAATGAGATAAATGTTAAATATAACGACGATAATTTTAGAAATTTGCTATACCTAAAAATTATTTATAAAATCTTAATTTTCTATAAAATTACCTGAACATTATCAAGAACGATGATTGACGCTGTCAGATCAGACCTGAACTCTGAAGTAAGCCGCTTGTTCATTACCTTGAAATTGCCTTCAGAATAGCTTATCCATCGTCGGTAAATTCGGAATGTGACTTTTATTTTTCAAACTGTCGATAAAGTGACTTTCTGCGTGAAATACTTTGATGAAAAAAAAATCAAAATCTTTCTACACATAATAACTGTTTGCAAAAAGTAAAAAAAAACCTGATTTGTATACTAAATATAAGTAAAAAAAATATATAGATCCGGCTGCGACTAATGTTAATATTTATTTTAATAAACAACCATCGTATTAATAATTATTACTCAATCGATTGGCTATATATCCTCTACACGGGGCTTCTCTTCTTTAAGATACGCCTGACGGATTTATTTATTTAGTATGCTCCCACATAATCAATAAATAAAACGAGTCCATAGCAGTAATTAACGTTAATGCCAAGCAACTTTATCCAAAAAATGTTTAAAACTGTCTAACATTTATATATAATATAATATTTATACTTGCAATATTTATCTTTTCTGTACATTCTTAATTACTTTATAGTGATAAATCGCAGTTGTTAGGCCATTAGAATATTGATTAAATATAAATACAATGAATAAATTAATAGATATGTATATTTCACCCTATGACTAATCGTAGAATGTACGTCGCAAACTTTTACATGCGCTATTGATGCCTTACAAAGGCCCTGCAAATAATAATGAAGATACACGACGTAATACATTGGTCGTCTAACAAAATTATATGAGCCTTTGAGGTTTCCCAACACCCAGTAAGCTTCTACCAGTTGATCAGGCATGTCACCAAAGCACTATGGTGAGTTATTGGCAAACCAACCATCCGGCTAAATAATTCAAGCTTATCTCTCTATCAATTCTAACCCCTGCAGGATCACCAATTAACAGTGAAGTTCGTACTTCTCGTAATATTTAACGCACTGCTCGTTGTCAATTGCAAGGACACTGTTCGTAGCGAGGACATCTGCGGCTTCCACAATGGTCGGCGCCTTTACATTGAGCTTGGCGAGCAGGGTATCATCTACGCCAGAAATGTGTCAATTGCCAAGGACGTTCCTCGACGACAGACCTCACAACTCTACGTGACTAACAGTTCTCACGATCAGTGCAACCTGGAACTCGTGACTTGCCCATCCTGCGCCATCAGCCTGACGTTCAAGACCCTGGATTTGCCGCATTTTTGCAGCGATGACGCAGTGATGACCGACAGCCCATGCAGGTGAGTCTCGAGAAAAATTGCGGCCTTTTACTGAGAAGAAGACATTTATTTTCTCAGGTGTGACTATGTGTGGGTGTCTGAGCCACCGTATGAAGATATTTCCGGCGTGCCCTATTGCGGTCTCTATGCGCCAGTCGTTTACAAGTCCAGCACCAGAACTGTCTCGATTACTCTGTTCTTCAGCCGGGCTCATCAAAACGCTTTTACGCTCGAATACTCGGCGGAAAGTACGCTTAGTCGATTGAAATTTGGATTAGTTGAGTGATTTGCTTTTGGGTTTTTTCAGGAAATCGACAGCTACTCCAGGGCACACGCGCTGTCGGTCCTCGGGGACTGAATGAAACCAGTGGGATTCTCACGTCGCCATTTTTTCCAGCTAGGTATCCCAGAGACTTGAGCATAGAGTATTTTATTACGTGTCCATCTGAGGTGCTATCCTGTCGGATTCGAGTGCTCTTTAGCGATTTTCAATTAGCGTCAGTGTCTATCATTGAGGTACTTATCCATTCGATCTCAGTTTAACGTTGAAAACTGATTTTAAAAAATTAAAATATCAATTACAGCTAGCAATGCAGCTACTTACACGTTTTTTTAGTAGTGCAACCTGTGTTACGTCAGCCAAAAGCGGCGATTTTTCGTTTTTGAATTGAAATCAATTAAACAATAAGTTTTGTAATGATTGATGAGAGAAAAAAAAATTTTTTTCTGAAAAATTTTTGAAGACATATACCCCCTTAGAAATTGTGTAATTTTCGTGATTTTTTTCGTTTTCGGTGATAACTCAGTAACTATTCAAAATAACGAAAAATGTCATCTGAGACAAATGATTGGGCATCCAATTTGCCACAAAAAATATAGAATAACTTTTTTCAATATTTCATCCCGTTTTCGAGATATTTTGAAAAATAAAAATTTTCAAAAATGAATGATATTCCAAAAACTTGAGGAGTTACAAAAAAGTTTACCTGACGTTTGTTGTAGACAATTAAACGCTCAATCATTTTACTCGAATGATATTTTTTATTATCTCGCTTAGTTACCGAGTTATAGGTGAAAAACCAAAAAAATCACACAGATGACACGATTTCTAAGGGGTACCCCTTCAAAAAATTGGTCCAAGAAAAAAATTTTTTTTTCATCTCAACCACACCTTTTTAAAATCATTCTAATATTCAAAAACAAGCGATATAATTATTAATAAATAAATAGTAATCTCGTTTAATACTTTTCCATATGCAGTAAACAATTGAAAAAAAATATTTTTACCTGTTTCGTGTATTTTTCGGGGGTTTTTTCAGTTCTACGACTGGAATGGACAACGACTAGACGTCTCAAGTGGTGCGAGATTCCGACCCCCGATTGTAGTCAGTTCCGGACCATCGTTATTGATAAGATTCTACGCCAACGGCGGCACGGGCCTTGGTTACAAGGCGTTTTACTCCTACGTAATCGGCCACCAATATGACAATGCAATTCAACCAATTACCGATTGCGGGGGATACGTGGAGAACCTCGGCGGAGCCATAACGATGATTGACATGGTCGGCCAAGGTTTCAAGACTTACGACTGCGTCTGGCTCATCAGGCCTCCAAAGAATTTTCTTCACATGAAGACACACATGTACCTGAAGGTCGTTACATTCGCTGACATGGGTAAGTCCCATGATAAACTCGAAAAAATGATTGAAAAAAAATATATAACTGCCGATATTTAGCCGGAAACACCGAGCTAATAATCAGACAAGGTCCAACGTCCATTCTGGGGCCCCTGGAAGTTCTGCGCCACCCTGAAGCTGTGATGCAACCCCCGAGATCGATGGAACACGTGGCTCCCATTGCCAGTGGCTTCCACGTGAGTTTGCGGGGAACATTTGGACCGACCTCGAGGGTGGCCATCGCCTACGCCGCCTTTGGCTACATGGGTAATAAAAAAAATTATTTCAACTTCCTAAATTGCAATAATTACTCTCGTCAGAGCAGATTGCTACTCGGGATCGGACTTTCTGTGCCAAAATCATCGATGCATCCCGAGTCAGTTGAACTGCGATGGATTCGACCACTGTGGAGACAACAGTGACGAGCCTACAACGTGTTTTAGAGGTTTCAAAGCTCAAAAACTAGCCTTTAGCACAGTAGCAAATTTTATCCATCACAAAAATCAATTTCTTATGAGATTGTTTGATTGATTAGATTGGGATTTAGATCCGCAAGACAGAAAATGGCACATGAACAAGGCAAACTACTACTTTCCGAAGATTGACCGCTATCCAGACCTTAAAACAGCCACTCTGGTGTTTGTAGCGAGCAGTTTGGGTCTGATAGTGCTCATTTCTGCTCTAATAATTGTGCTGTATCGAATGAGCGCCCGAGCCAGGCAGCAGCGCGAGCTTCAGTCGCGATTGCAGACTATTAGTGAGCTTTTAGGTACATCACAACTGGATTTAAGCGGAGCACTGATCAGGTAGTACAAAGTTGTCTCACCCTAAGATCGGACAGTCTTTGATATTTCAGATAGTCAAAGAATCGACGAGATATCGGTGGCTGACGATCCGCCTGTGTACGAGGCACCGCCGGGATACGAGGAGGTCGTCAAGGTTGGATATAACCACGAAGGAGTGAGACGAAAAATGTGGATTAATCCGTTCCGAGAGCCCAGGACTAGGGCCACAACTAATCAACGATCCTCGTGAGTGTCGCTGAGGCATTTCAAGTGTTTCAATGAGTGTTTATGACTTGCGCGTTTTAAAATTGAAGACCAGTGGAGGTTCCAGACGCTAGTACGAATCATCAGACATCTCCAACGACTCGGCAGAGCCCTCCGCCACCCTATGTCACCCCTCCAGGATCAGTTTTAAGGAGTTTTGGCATTACAAGACTCACCAGAAATCATTTCATTCGTGAGCATGAATTTTTTGCTTATAAAAATTCTTTCTATGCGGCGTTTTTTAAAAAAGTTTTTAATAATTGTCTGTTGGTATTTCAAGGCACTTCAGCACCCATTGGCAGCCGGGTTGATCGAATTCGTCAAGTCTGGCATCGAAATAGCGAATTTTCTCGGTCATTTCCCGGGCCCGAGGGCCGAAATTTCAATAAGTCGACTGCTTCGATTGAAATTGGTCAGTATCTGAGGAACTACGCTGCGAATATGCACGCTGAACCGTCTAATCCACAGCCAACGACATCGAACGATGCTGCGGTAAGCACGAGTCGAGAATACGAAGAAAGCTCAAGAGGTCTCGAGTGCGCCGGATCGTCCAGCGATCAGTCAGATCGACATTCCCCAGATAGCTGTCGCTGTGAGGGTGCCTGTGGCTGCGCTAATGACTCTTCAACTCCGGATAGCAGTCCAGAAATGCGAGATTTACTGTGTCCCAAGTCTACAATTCTTCGGCTGCTAAAAACCGGCAAATCTAACGGTCAAAATGTCAATCTGACGTCTACAACTGTCTCGTCTGTGCGTCCCTCAACTCCCGAGGGCACTCGCAAAGCCTCAGTCTGCTCTGTGGACAGTCATCTCACGCAAATAAGTGTTTGCGGCACTCCCGAACTGCTGGGTGATGAGTTTGACGTTGTTTCCGTGGTTCCCAGTTTTGATGATGACACCACGCCTCTGTCCACCACTCCCTCGATGACTCCTCGACGATCCTGCGCAGCTAATTACACCGACGGCCTCGTAGAGAGCTTCAGAACACTGGAAACTTTTGTCCAAGCCCGGCGTGGAGCTATCAGCGGACACTTTCGACGCCACTCGGTCGCTCGCTGCGAAGCTCGTGAACACCATCGACAGCGATCTCATGGCTCGAGTCAACCGGGGCTCTTTGACTGCGTACGGGGATGGAGGTCCACCGAAGATACCCTGTCAAATTGATTTATTTATTATTATTATTATTATTAAATAAAAATTTTAATTAGTAAATTACGTAATTTAACCATTTGATCGGCGGTGAAATAAATCAGTTTATCTCTGAGTTTAATTGATTATTGCATTATTTTGTTGAGGAATTACTATTATGATTAGTCAATTATTATATGTTCATGTTTAAAATTAGTTCGCGAAGTAAAGGCACACATGAAGACAAGATAATTGTGACGGGATAATATTCACTTCACGGACAAATTGCGACGTATTTTCATCATATTCGATTTATATTTTGTCAATAATTGTAAATCGCATGTAAACAAACTAAAATAAAACAACAGATATTGTAGTTTTTTTTAAGAATTATACTATATGAATAGGGCTAAAACGGAAAATGGGATAAATCAAACTTTTTTTTGTTATCCGCTGATTAATTCAATTCAATTTTTATAAAGTTGAGACCGGATCTTTTCTGTGATTCGTCATTATAAAAAGCCTTGGTTGCGCGTATTACTCAATGAAATTATTAACACACCCTGAGTAAATGAACGCATACTTTTCTGACACAACACCTCTTCATCCGTTTGAGCTTGCTTGAATGATTCGTATATTTATTAAACGTTTTTACCGTGAGTAGAAAAGAATAGTGAGTAAAAGGTGAAGTTGAAGCCGAAACTGAGGGCAAAATCGCGGTTACACGAACGTTCATAATTATGGAGTAAGAATTTTTTTTTCTTTTACTATTCAATACATGGGATGCACCGACGAGTTTTGTCGCAATCGATTGCCATGCCAACAATTAGTTTGATCGAGATATACAAGGATGTGATTTTAGCTTTCTTTCAGGCACATCTTTGTATATTTCACACTTTGATTTCTTGCCATATCACGCGATTTGAAATAGAGGCCTGGGTGGCGATTGAACACACGAATCATTTGATAAACTGATAGAGGTGCACATCTCCAATACATATCTCGCACTTTTCATCTCTCGTGTATCTGATCTGTCTGTGTGTTAATAATGCTTTCAGAGCCGTGCAACCACACTCACACTCTGCTATGGTTTGTTGTGAAGTACCATTATTTAGTGATTGACGACTAAATTACTGTTATCTGATGTGGCGTGTTCAATTATGAAAACGTGAGCCACGATTCGTCGTCATACGCAATGACTGTATACAATACTTGATATTAAAAATTTGCCATCATTAATCATTGATCATTTATTTGATCAAAATTCATATGCATCATAAACACACGCGATTTATTTAACGCGAGAAATAACATCACCTAATTCTAATGCAAAAATAGCGAAAACTTGTTATTTCATGTTTTTTCACTATTTTTTTTTTAATATTCTAATAAGAAAATATTCATTATTTGATTTTTTGATCTTTAAAACACAGTGAAATAACTGCAGTGAACAGAAAGTCGTATAACTCTTGGCGACTGTAATTAAATCGTCAAGTAAATGATGATTTTATCCTGTTATATGTTTGCATAGAAGTACAGTGGGATACGCGATCTTAGAAATCGGAGGAAAAAAAAAAAACTGTTCAACTAACCAACGAGTTTTGCAAAGCAATGAAGATAATTGAATATTAATTTTGCAATATCAACCGTATTTCATTGAGAAACCCACGAAATAAATTAACAAGTTTGTAGTCACCTACTCTCTGACTATTCAACCAATGTAAATTGTATTACATGAGCGATTTTTTAATGCGTCGTTTGACTGGTTTATTATCACTGTACGAGCGTTGCGCCATTGAGAAACGATGGATCCGAATCCTCTTGCAATCGACCTATAATGCTTATACACTCTTTCCATTCAGAAATATACAAATCACATATCTCATCTTGTACAATTGGCTCACGCAAATTTCCATCATGTCATAAAGCCTCCTCATTAAATTCACGGGTCCTAATGTCAGGAAAAAAAGTACAATCACTTTCTCTAAAACTAACTTATATAAAGTGAAATTAAACAATGGTTGTTAATGAGTAGCCAATGATAAATGACGATATACTATTGAAAAAAACTTGTCAAAGAATAGCAAGCATCAATATAGCGAACCGACTTTACGCATCAATTTCGATTGAAGCTCATATGACGAAATCGTATAAATTAAAAAAACACAAACTTTCGGCAGCCGGATATCATTGCAACACTTGTTTTAACTCATCTATCCAGTTTTGAGATCCTCCATTGTGCAACAGAGGCACACACGTGGTAACATTTTTTTTTCTTTGATCCGAAAAAAAAAATCTCATATTCAGTAAATTAATCACAACACACATTAGAGTAATTTTTTATGTATTTGATTATTTTAGTGTATCCGATATAATACCTTAGAGAAATTTGGTCGAGCGAGAGGACGGCCTAATTTATATCAGGCACTTCATAAATACTGAGATATATTACTGAGGTATTATCGAAAGTCCTTCTCTTGGACAAGCGGCAATTGCTTTCAGTGGACATGCCGCGCGACTCCTCACACACGTGGAAAAAAATTGAGGAGATGCAAAAGAGACATGCCGCCCTTCACTCGAGTCCGTTACCTCTGTGAAATCCTCAACGTGGCCCACTATATACCGTCAAGAATAAACTTGAGTCATACCGAGCGCGCACTTGAGATAATCAATTTCATCGGCGCAATTCGTATACCTTTCGCCTGAATGCTTCCAAAGGAAGATTATATTTACATCCTCTCAAGATATTATTTATCGGACGAATTCATGTTACATAAAAAACTTTATACTTTCATATTTGTTGTCCTCGAACAAAAAAATACAAATAAAAAAAGGTGTTGTTTTCACTTGCACCATTTCATTCACTGAATTACTCTGACAAAGTGATTCGCCGAAAAAAACTTTTTTTTTTTTCGTATCAAAACATAGTTTTTTTATTCGGAAAATTTAGAAATATTCAGGTAATTGAAGGAGTAGTCAATTAATCCGTATCTAGTTGGTAGTTTAGAAAAATTTAGTGACACCTCTTCGCTGGGATTGCTGCCTCTGGACGCGAGGGTCTGACCGGCCGCCGACAACTCCATTAGGACCAACAGGGAGATGAGCACCCTCGGGGTGGAATCCATTCTCGTCAGCGGTATAGGTGACAGAGTAGGGTGTACCATCGGGTCCAGTGTACGAATACTGTCCACGAACAACCATAGATGGTTGTCCATCCTTGCTAGGCGGACCCGAGGGCACTCCCTCCTCCGAATGCTGGATTCCATTTTCAGTCTCGAAGGCAAACTGATAGGAGCCGTCAGGAGCAACATCGGCCGACTGGCGCAGGATGGCAATTGGCACGGGCTGCGCCTGCTGAGCGGCAGCCACGGCGACGAGGGCGAGAGCAGCGACCTGAAACAGTCCAAAGACGTTAGACGTGACTGGCAATTCTGCATGTTGATGAGTAATTGATATAGGCGTCAATTGATGAATTAGCTGGATGTATTCTGCTATATCTATTGCTATTATGCAACACCCGGTTTCACATGTGGCGTTTATCAACAAGCTGCTGGCACACCCTGCTCGCCAATTGATATTATGTGCAAATTCAGGTTGACACGAAGATCAACGGGGATATTGTCACGTCTTGAATGATTGTTAAGGACTTTAAGTTGTGTTATGAAATGCTACGATAGTTATATGATGATTTTTTGTGATTATATACACTTAGTAATTATTATAAAAATATTTAGAACTCACGAGGAATTTCATGTTGATGCTTGTACGGTGAATCAACTGAATGTGATGATGAGTCTGGATGCAGCCCGCACTATTTATACCCAAAAAATTTCTCCCGTCATCATGGGATTAGGTAGACTAAGATTTGGGTTCATGATGTCATCATCATCCTCGCGGTGACATCGGTAGGAGAGTGGGAATCGAGTAAATAATGGCCCATCTCCAAGCTAGCTAACTCTTCTTCTCTAAAAAACTAGAAACCACGTGTGTCCAGAGATTGGAGACACGTGACATTAGAGTCAAAATATATTCTAATAGAGAAAGATAAGTTGCTGTGGCGACTTTCGATTTTTATGAACACGCTGACCACACACATGGTTGCCCAAGCAAAAATGGATAAAGGTCACAAAAGCTTCTTCCTTTTTGTGACTCATGATTTCTTCAGCCATGATTTTTATGGATAATTTCTATCTTGGATAATTTTTTTTCGATAAATTGACGCATTAACAATCACAAATATGCTGTAAATTATGATGCAATTTAGCTTATTTCATCAATTTTAATGTTTATGTTAATTAACATTTTTTATCATGACTTTTTAGATATCGTTGAAACCTTTAACGCTTTAGTAATACACAATTTACATCTTTTTTTTCCTCAATATTCGCGAGAAAAAAAAAAAGCTAAAAGTCACATCATGCGGATGAGAACATCAGGACAGCCAGCGTGGTGTATCCACAAAAGCCGGTCCTAGAAAATACTACAAAAAATATCTACACATATATATTTCTCACGTATATGTAATTATATAACGTCGCTATATATATATTTTTTTTAAGACGTTAAAGGTCATGGAGATATAAATTTCGGCAGAAGCCCCACTCTTTCCCAGAAATCTTTAGTCTGCTGTCTCTCGTAGATGTATAGATTTGGTGCCGAAAGTGGGGTCACTCCTATAAATACCTCGGAGATGATTCCAGAACATCAATTCAATTTTTCACTTCATCCTTGATTGAGTTAATTTGCACGACAGCAAAATGAAATTTTTCGTGAGTGTTTAAAAAACAGTTTTTCTCTACTTTTTAATTTTGAAAAGGTTCATTATTATTTCAAGCATGCTAAACAATTTTTTTCTACCTCGGCAGCTCGTCGTCTTGGCCGTGATTGCCGTCGTATCAGCCCAGCAGCAACCACCAATTGCCATTGTGCGCCAATCTGCGGATATCGCACCGGACGGTACGTACGAGTACTCCTATGAGACTGAGAATGGAATCCATGTTTCGGCACGAGGCCAACCTGGACCAGTGAACGAGGAAGGCGCCGCTGCCATCGTCTCGCAAGGAGATTTCGGTTATGTCGGCGATGATGGCAATAATTACGCAGTGAGATACACTGCCGATGAGAATGGATACCATCCTGAGGGAGATCATCTTCCAGTTGCTCCACCAATCCCAGAAGCCATCGCTCGTGCCATCGAGTACATTCGCACCCACCCGCAACCTCCGCAATCTCAGGAACAGTAATTCCATTGCAACTCTCTGTACATGATCTATACAAATTAATCTATAAGAATTATTAACGTTAGAAATAAATTTTGTTTGCAAAAAAACGGCATTGTTTAAAAAAAAAAAAAAACTCGCAGTAAGTATATCAAATAGAGAAAATGTCGAAGCAACTTTGATACAACTTCGTTGGTGGGTGTATAGATATTCACAGAGTGCCTTTCAATTTATTTTTCGTTTACTTTTTTAAGAAGTCAATATGTAAAGTCAATATGTATTATGTAAAGAAAGTCATAATATTTTTTGTCCAACAGTGTGTTGAAATTCGTAAAAAAAAAAAATTAACGATAAGTCAACAAAGTTTTGTTTCAGACAGAGAGTATTTCAAGTTCTCGTGGGATCGATGAAAAACATAATTCGTGAAGATATCCAACCCACAGGATTCTATAAGTTGCAAAACAGACACAATAGAAGGGACCTTATGAATTCCTCGCGCCTTACGCGCGTCTCATTTCTCACGTATTTAAAATTGTTTGGTGAATAAAGAAAAATCACACCTTCAAGTCGTAAAGCATTATTATACTAGAATCATCCATGTGACGCCCACATGACACCGAGACCATTGGAATATCAACGAGTATCTATCTATTTGATAGGTCAAATTATAGAAAAATATAATATCGTGTGATTTCTCTTGCGTCTTTTAAATGCTTCGTCTACGTATAAACTTCATATACTTATTGATACCATAATTTTATACCGAGTATTTCAACTATAAAATACCATGAAAAGTCTTTCACAAAGGTCTCAAACTAGTATTAAATAAAAAAATTTTCTACAAGCTCATCTACTCGTTAACTTTATTACCAATTACGTACCCTACCGATGATACTTAGCCAAGTGTACGAATTGCACTTGGAGAATGTGCTAGTCACGACATTCATTCAGTTAATTATTTTCCATCAACCTAATACACCATCAATAATTATTAAAACTCAAGGTCCAAGTTGTCATCATGAAATTCCCATCGTTCTAGTGCACTGTTGAAGGCGCATTAGAGCGCTGTCCTAATAACCAAAGCTGGCAATGTAACACGATGATAAATGCAGTAAACCTTGAGTAATGTTAGCATAACTGGGAGGTTGCACTGGGTGGCTTTTACACTTAGCCCGCCTCATCGTTTCTCATCATCCACATGCAACAAGACATGCCCTACAAGTTAAAATAATCTTTATTTTAATGTCAAGGCACCTTTTATTAAATGCAAACGCATCACAAGAGTGTAGGTAATATTTTTCTGGTGGACGGCTACCTGCTGTGGTCAGCTGTAATGGCAATAACGCGCGAAACACGCGCAAACTTTGAGGCAATACAATTTTGAGGTAATATAAAACGTAGCACACGAGAAAAAAAAAATTGGGTCGAGCTCTGTGAACCGCGAATCTCCGGCATGTTGCCGCAGCCATCAGCACTTGCCGACAAATTAAGAACAAAAAGACAATCAGGTATTCACCTGATGGCGTAAATTCTATACTCCTTTGACTCACTCTGATTTCTTCGTATTTCGCACTGGACTAGACGTTTTTCCTCGCGATTTATTTTATATCCCGGAAAGATTTGGCTTCTTAGCCGACAGCTTCACAATAAACACCCGGCCTCGACGTCTCTCAACACAATGGTCGCACCACTATCTCCAGCGTGCATCGCGGCTTCATTAACATCCAAGCACCATCGTCCGTCCGCGATGTTTTTCCACAAAAACACATGCAATACACAAAAGTTAGAAAAATAAAACAATGCACGCACGCACAAATGATGCATGCAATGATGATAACACCCTATTAACAAAGGTTACTTGTCGATAAGTCAATTATTACCATCACCGCCATAATTTACATCGCGCTACAATTTTTGCGCTCGTATATTGGAACTCTGCATCAGGCCGATGATGATGATGATGGTGATGATGATGATGCAACAATTGGTTGATGGCTTTGAATATATTTTCTAGTGAAAGGAACACGCCCTTTGATGTTCCACAGGTCGAAATCCACTCCCGGTGACGTGTGCATCTGCGATGAAGAGGTCAGAGCGCGTTGTAAAAGACGAGGATGCATATCGGGTATGTATTAAGGTTGTATTGACTTACCACCTACTGCGACCTGTGCATATGAATACGCAACGTGCACCCCACTTTGGATAATACATCTCACAGAGAGCCCCCCTCCACCAATTCTGTAATCGAGCCACCAAGAAGGAAGAAGCCCGCCTGCGCCCCGACTGGTATAAATTCCCTCAAGAAACCCATCATCGGGGTACTCGATTCGCGGTAGCTAAAGTTTCGTCGTCGCACGAGAGCATAATAACTGTATCGCTGGGCCTTGAAACCAGGACACGCACAGAAAAAAATTTTTCTTCGCTGACAGAGTCACGTCGACACCTCACCTACGATCATGAAGATATTTGTGAGTGAATTTTTATTATTTGATTTTTATCTATATGATGAGAAAAAAGAAATTTTAATTTGACAGTGCGTGATATATATTTATAGTTATTTAAGTGTAAAATTTTGCATGAAAATGTTTTTACATTTATTAAAAAAAAATTTGAATTAAATTTTGATTGATTAATTTTTGTGCAGCTTGCACTTCTGGGCCTTATGACAGTAGCTCAAGCTCAAGCACAGTTCAAGTACCCTCAATATAGTCCTGACTACTATGGACGACGCTACGCAATCTTGAGACAGAGTCATGATCAAAACATTGATGGTTCCTACGCATATAGGTGAGTAAATCCAACGGTCATTAAGATTTATTGTTATTTTTTTGTTTTCATTCTGTGAGGAGGTAATTTGAGCTGTTAGATGTCAGATATTCATTGAGCACTGGCTGAGACAATGCTCCGCGGCAATTATACGTATTTTCCCAGAGAAAAAATCGTTATCTCGACCTTCCCGCTTGAAAACAGTAGTGTTGGCAATTTAAATAATTTAAATAATTAACTGTATAATAATTCAATTGCTTGATAGTGCTACTGTGTATCCCATGACACTAGTTGTGACAAATTGTCATGATAGAACAAGAGGCGAGAAACTTGGCCTCTTGTAACGCGTGGTAGACGTGATGAATTAACCTATCCTCGATGCTTAGACAAACTATATACCTTTGCACGTATGTAGCGAGTGATTTATGAACTTGTGATTGCCACGCGTTGCATCCAAACGTCTCTTATTCCCTTCACATGCATAAACGCACCTCTCATATGTATACTCCACTGTCGCATTTTCCACGTGAGAAATTTAATACTAAAATTTTTAGACAATTACTAGCATGATTTTATCATGGGCTTGGCACTCTTCCTTTTATGGTGATGCATTGCTTCAATTAAAATTCAAAATTACCATACGTTTTCCATCATCAGTGTTGAGAATAATTTTAAGGTATTTGCAGACTTTGTGAAAACTAAGACGACCAAGTGTGGAGATAATTAGTGTTGATCTTAATCACTGTATACCGAATAGACCACCATGTTGTTGTGTTGCATAATGTGATAATTACAATTAGCTTGGCGTGCCACGCTCAACCCACCACCTGTCCATACACTCACAATAGACAGATGAATTGTCAGCAACATCTATTAACTCTCACATTCAATAATCGAGAAAAAAATTTCTTTTTTTAATTAATCCATTATATCTAACCCATATTCATATTTCTGTCACTTTCTACTTTTAAAAATACCTCCTAAAGGCACACAAAAAACATGATCAATCAATGCTTGCGGTGAGTATCTCGGGACATGTTCTGCAAAAGCCGAATAACAGGAGTCTTATTTTTCGAGGACCTCTTCCAAAGTAACATTATACCCATCACGATACATTTTTAAATTAATGAGGCTTAATTGAAAAAAAAAAACATACTTGCAGTTACGACACGGAAAACGGCATATCAGTGGCAGAGCAAGGCGCACCGAAGAATCTTGGGCCAGCAGGTCAGGCGGAAGTTGTGAGAGGCCAATACAGCTACACGGCCCCAGACGGTACTCCAATCTTGGTGACTTATACGGCCGATGAGAATGGCTTCCAGGCGAGTGGCGCTCACCTGCCAACGCCTCCGCCAATACCGGTGGCCATACAGCGAGCCTTGGCTCACAATGCGGCCCATCCTGAGGAGGAGGACCCAGTTTACCGACGCTACTACGGACAGGCCGAGTAAATCAAGAAACAAGATTTCCCTCTTCAGCCCTGACAACGAAAAAAAATCTCGCTTGTAATTGCATCAGCGGTTGAATTGTAAAATTAATTGAACTGTCGAACCCGGAACTAACTAGGCAAAAAAAGCGCACATTAATCGGTCATATGGGTTGATTGTACTTTTGTTTTCTATTCTCTTCAACGCAGATTAAAGCTTATGTCGACCAATCGTCGATTTCAATTGATCCTGATTTATGGTTTCGCTTCGCTGTGTGTGATTCCTAACTCGAGAAGACTACCTTGCGCATACATAATCCTATGCAATCATATGCCTCTACATAGGGACAAATATATCGAATTTTTTTCACTTCCGTGATTGGGCCCAATTGCAGCTTCTATTTACGATAATTGATTAATTAGAATCAAGTAGGAAGTCTCTGTATAAAAATGATATATTTCTGTCTCCTCTGTAATGAGGTTGCTGTTTTTTGCAATTATGAAAAATAAACATTTATTTTTTTACCGTGCATTGTATTCATCTCGTTTTTATATCAAAAATGACTGGATAATAAAACTGAAATATGAATTACGCATGTAAATTATTTTTTTTCTTTCAACTGTTAAAAATATAAGAGAGAAGGATTATTTTTTTTCACCGTAAAAAAAAAATCTACTGCAGAGGATGATAAAAATTTTGATATAAAGGATGAAATAGTTGGATATCGAATTAAAATTGAGCAATGATCAAGAAAAGTATCATCCTGTTGAACGTTTTAATCCGAGTCTAGACGTGGCTGCTGATGTAACATTGTTGGAAAGCCGGCAATTACAATGTTGTGCTAATTTTCCAATTGAAGACATCAACGAATATACGTGAATTTAAAAAAAGTGACAGCACAACTTTTGACAAGCGATTTTTTAACAACGCCAGGATAAGTATTATCTCCTGAAATGTTTAAATAGTAATCGTAATATCATGAGATATTACGAAGCAGTGAAAGCAAATTATAAAGTTCTACCTCATCTTTCATAAGTGTGTTCTGAACCACTAGCCGTATCGTTAATTGTTATATTGCAATTCACAGATACGAAAATCTGTATTTTGAGTAGATGCAGATGAACTGATAAGCCAAATTTACATTGTCATACTAATGTATCCCCCATCACTATGTATGCTCTCTCGGGTTATTTATCAAGACATCTTCTGTGCCAGTCGGCCTGACATATCGTTCAATCATCATTACTTTTCTGTACATAAGTACCAGATAAGACAAGAGGCTATACAAGCCGGGACCAAATCGTGGTCACAGGGTCATAAACAGAATTTGCTATACTTTCTTTTATTTCATAGCAAAAGAGGATGGTCCACCAACGAAATAGATTTTGCATACAATTGAACACAAAAATCATCGTCACGCAATGATGATATTTTGGTCAAGGAATTTCTTGGACACGGCCAGAAATCTTGTAGTTCAACTTACCGAAGACTTACAATTCTGTTTGCTAATAAAAAAAAATTACCAATCTATACTCAACCTGCCTTTTTTCCTTCTCATATATACCCAGTAATTTACTGTAGTTACTTTTCCATGAATTTGCGTGGGCTAACAACGATGAAACACACGAGATTACCTATAGAAAAATTTATTCTTGTTAACAATCACGATTTAATGATGAAATAGAATTTTTTTTCCAATAAACACTACAGACAGAAAAAAGTTTATCAACCAGATAAAAGATTGGTAGAAAAAAATTAAATATACTGAAATTAATAAAGTAGATATAAATAAGGAGAAATGGATTGAAAATCTCATGCAGCTCAATATAAATGATGTAATGACAGCTGGGTAAAAGGTGCGTAATTGATGGCATAGATTAATTACTCTGTTACCACGTAAATTCACTCGTCTCTCTGCAATCATCTTAATACACAACGTACATCATATTTACCTCGTTTAATTTTAGCACTCGAACGCAACTGTGAGAGAGTATATTAAATAAATAATGGATTAAATAATACGCGTATAATCATATTAAAATGATCTGCTCGGAAATGACGGGGATTATCGTGTTTTACTCACTACGGTATTTGATGTGCACTCTCGACATTTGCAACTGATGATTTTTTGGTTTGTTAAGGAGACTGTATATACATCAAACAAAAGGTACTTACATTCCAGCTCGATTCCGTAATACGACCGTGCTTGAATATGAATCATAGATAGTGTACGATGAACTGCATCATCCATCAACCACGCCTGTCGCAAATATCTCACGACGACGTTTGTATGGTTATGTATGACTCGTTCCTCGTTTTAAAACTACACCTCGATTGTTCTCTTATTCTTCGCACTATTTCACCAATCACTTTGAAATACACTCGATAAATTCACCAGCTCACACCATTTTTTTGCAGTGTTTTTTTTTTCTGCCCAACTGTCTGGCGAGGAAACTACCCCCTGCCCTCTAGGTTAATTTTTTAGTAATCTAAAATTTGAATTCTCAACCAATGAGATTCGATGAACGATTACACAAATGTTTACGTGATTTCAAAACGAATAAAATGTTGTTCGAGGCTTTTTCAACTCGATCTTTTCGTCCTTTCCCGTCTATCTCAATTAATTCAAACGTCGATATAATAATTGATGCTCCGATTGCCCAAGGACTAATCGAGACAATGAGATTTATAGAGAAATTGAACATATTTATGGTTTCTTCATTTATTCTTTGTTATTTCAAATTATTTAAAAATAGTTTGAAAAATATATTGTGCATCTCGTGAGAATGAAAAAAATGTAGTCACACAGTAATATATTTAAAGAAAAAAACAAATTGTAGCTGTCATACGGCGAAAAATCGTAAAATGCGAGCAGACATGTCGGTAACGAAGCGCTTGATTACAGAGAGACCTCTGAGAGTCACTTGAACCCACTTTGACCTTTGCCTTTATTAGCGGCTGAAGCATACTCATGATCATCCACCTTGCCTTCTTTGCTCCCTTCTTTTTTCAACCGCGCAATCCTCATAAAGAGCTTCACATTGCTCAAATCAACTCTCCCGCGCTCTTTCACGAACCAAACCAATTCTAAGACGAAAAATGCTTTTACATTCATTAAATAATTTTTAAACAAAATCAAAATAAACCCTATTGATGGTAAAAATCAACTCAAATAATTTAATCGCGTAATTCTGAATTTCTAGAACGTGCAAGCAATGAATTTTTTCCTTTTTTTTTCGATTCATCCGAGTCACGATGATTACACTTTAACTCAGGAACAATTCGTTATTAGATAATTTAGGTTGGAAGCACTTGAGAAATTTTTATGACTTAACTATGTTTGGCAATGTGATTAAATGCTTTTAAAAAAAATCGCACGCACAAACGTGGCACTACTGCCGCGGGTAAAATATGTGAGAGAGATTTGTAGATTTCTACTTCTTTTTCCATGATATAAAATCATTTTTTTCTATCGCTATAATTATAACTCCTTGTCTATTCGCTTGTCTGAATGATGAAACCAAATAAGTCTTTGCCATATAGCATCAGTCTAAAATTCCAAGTTTTCTTAATATATCTAACGAGCACAATCGCGGAGATCCTGGCTGTGTGTTCCCGCAGGCAATTCCTCTGTCTATTGCGCATGAAGACTTAAAAAACTTTGATTAAAGCAAACAAAAGCCTTGTTGGCGTGTGTATGATCATATTAAACTTTAGGAAAATCTACCAAATCATCCTCTAATCTTTGATAGGTGCTTAACACAATGATCTGGAGTACTTTCAATCCCTTTCGCTTTCGACCTACTTAATAAAAATATTTCATCGATTAAATCCCTAGATTTCCTTGCGCGTCACAGACACCGTCACACTAATGAATCTTGTAACAATTCTGACGAAAAAAAGTCGTCGTGCGATGCCTCGCCTAAATTCCTAATATTCATAAGCCGTAATCCAATTCATCATTGTCCTCCATCATCACGAGAGAGTTGACTCAGGACAGTTTGTGTATCAGAATACCAACGAGACTTGGCCTTCAAGAGAGACAACCCGCAAGTGTCCCTCGAGCCCAACAGTGGCAACAATTTGTCAGATTGAAAAAAACGATAAAATTCTTTGGCCAAAATTCTCGCACATTTACTAAAACTGGCTAATCCAGTGTTATTATTTTGTCAAAATATAGTTTCTCATAGCCTCTAACCTTTCGCGTGCAAAAAAAAAGAATAATAGTAAAAAATAAGCATGATGAGCATTTATCTTTGCAGAATGACATCCATGAAAAGTCAGGAATAACTATCCAGTCTCTCCTTAAATAATTATACAGATGAAGTAAATCGACTGGTTGAACACGTGCCTCGAAACGCTACCAATTATTCAAATAAATTTTACTTGCGCGCGTGTAAGAGAGTATAGATTATGAGTAAGAGGATTATATCACAAATATCCAAGTCTTAGAGACAGCTCCAGAAGAAGAGGAAAAAGCTACACGGGTGGGGTATGTGTTGGTAAGAGCCTTCTACATATCTGCTCTCCTGACCGACTCCTCTTTATACACAAGTGAAGTGAACCGCGTCACACTGACACGAACACCATCATCATCATCACCTCCAACCATCGCCATGATCTTTGCAGCGTGTGCCGGTGCATGAAATTGGAAGGGAAAGATCGGGATGATTCTGTATAAATAGTCGCAGACTTCGTCTTCCAGATGCAGATTCCGCCTGACTAAGTAGCTAATTTATCCATCAGAGAGTCTCTTCACTCCGTGCTCAACATGAAGTTTATAGTGAGTGTTGTGCTGATCCGCAAAAGACGGAAAATCAAATTCAGTTTATCTAGTGAGACTTACCTACGTGTGCTTGCAGATTGTCCTGGCCCTGGTGGCAACGGCTGCGGCCCAGTTTGGCGGAAATTTCCGTCAATTTCCAAGACCCTACACCACGCCTCGACCGTTTGTTCCACCGCAGGCACAGCCGCCCTTCCAACCGCAGTTCCAGCCTGGACCATACCGGTGGGAAATCTGCGAAAAAAATTTTATCATCTATTTTAACTACTTTTTAAACTTATTTTTGGGTATTACAGACCTAGTGGACCAGTTATTGCCATTCTCAGCCAGACGAAGGACTCTTCCCCCGACGGATCTTACGATTTTAGCTACGAGACGGAAAATGGAATTTCCGTGGCTGAAAGTGGCAGTCCCAAGGGAGCACCAACTCCCGAGGGACAGTCTGAGGTAGGGTGCGGACTCTTTTTGCGGCGTGCAACCCTGGTACATTGGTTTTTTTTTATCCAGGTGGTCCAGGGACGCTACGCTTACACTGCTCCCGACGGAACTCCAATTGTTGTCGAGTACTACGCGGATGAAACAGGATTCCATGCAACTGGAGCCCATATTCCAACGCCACCACCCATTCCAGAAGCCATCCAGCGTGCTATTGCTTCACTGCCGCCGAGCAACGAGGGCCAGTATCAGGAGGAGGGCCAGTACAATCGCCCGCCCTTCCGCAGATTCTAATTCTCCATCTGTAACATTAAATTGCGAGGTCTTAGATAAGGCACATTTTATTTGTATTTCTCGAGCTTGTGCAGCCCATTAACCTGTGATTAATTCTATTAATGTATTTGTTTTTTTATATAATTCAATATATAAAAAATTTCAATATATGAATCATCTTGCAATAATTTTTGGAGTATTTATTTTTCTCATAGACGTGCGTTTTATTTCTGAGAAGAAATAACTCAGCACTATTGTTCCTTTGATGTTGTAGAAAAAAAAATCGGTTATTTATAAGTCAATAAAATATACATAACTATACAATGCATCATAAAACTTGGCGTATTCACATCAAGATAATTTTTATATTGAGATATAGTAGTTTATTTGATTTATCGAACATATAAAAATATGATTGATTTTTATTTTTTAGTCTTTTTGAATATAACGTAAAAATAAATCTTCTTACGTTTAGTCAGATCGATAAAAATTATTGCTTTTGATATAAATATCAATAAAGAATATAAAAGAATATTAAAATCATATGCAAATTAAGTTGAAATATTTAAGATATCCAAATGCAAAAATTAACGAAAATTTTTTTGTCTGATAGAATATTAATAAAAGTATAAAAATATATTATGTTAATTTTTTTAATCTATTCATCGGTAATATATGATAATAAAAAATTATTAACATTCTGGACCACAGCAATGCATTGCAATAAAACAATTCTATAAATCAGGTATTTTTCAGTAGGACACTCTGGGAGTAGGAGTATTATACCTTCGAACAATGGGAGTGAATATTTACGAGAGATATAAATACCGCACGGGTTTAAATTTAATAAATAAAGTGGCAGATGATAATAGGGTGTCGACGAGACTAAGAGTGTGCATTTTCGCGATAATCAATGGGTTTGGAATGTTTCATTGTGTGTCTGACACGTGTAAAGGCCAAACGTTGGTTTTATTTTGTCAAATGTCAGCTCGAAATATACATCTGTCGTGGCCCCCTATCAAGCACATCCCAGGGAGGGTATAATATAAGTGCAGAAAAAAAGCAATAACAACGGAGAAAGAGTGAGAACCGAGATAAAGCATTGCCCAACCTTTGGGAATACACACAGGTATCGCCTACTCTGCCATGAGTAGACCTTGACCAGCGTAAATAAAATAAAAATGCTAAATAACGAAGGATGCGTAGCACTTTCACCTCCTGCTCCACCTTAAATTCTTATTTCTTTACCTGTAAACCTGCAGAATTTCACCTGAATTACTAAAAATTTACGACATGGATTATATCATTGAATAGCGACTCACTGCCATTCAATTTTTAATGGTAGACATTGGATAATTCTATTAAATTACCCTCTGATGCATGTTCACAGGGTTCTCATGACTTCCCAGCCATTTCCAAGACATTACGGCCGATTAATGTCCTCAAATACGTCATAACTGCTCAGAAAACTTTTTCGAACTTATAGGAATTAAGTATCAATCCTGATGGAACCAATGGACGTAAAAAATTTGTAACTCAGTTAGTTAGCGAAGGTGTGGCATTTCCACAATCTTTTCATGGCGTAAGAGTCTCCCAGGATCGACTATCCTCACTGAGGATCAACTCCTCCGATTGTTCCACGCCATCGGGATCCATCAGACTTGGGTGTGCGACTAAAAGTCGATATTTTTTTATTATTATGCAATCTTCCTGTAAGTATAATGTATAAAATACTGAATTAATTGATTTTAAGGTGGATATTGAAAGTATTTAAATTTTTTTCAGTGAAATTGTGAATAAAATTTGCCAGTGCTGAATATCTAACAATTTACATTTTGATGCTTAAATTATAACATCCCCAGCAATTATCATATGCCCAGCGGGTAAAAATTATTCGATAGCTTATTATATTGTTAACGATGACAAGTTATGTCACGTTGAAAGATTTTTTTTTGGAGCATATAAAGCTTCAATTAAAAAATGAAAGTTGTTTTAGCGGAGAAAATATGAGACAATTTTTTTTTTTTTGTATACACGATATGGTGAGCGTGTCGAGGTTCCAGATGAAAATGCGTGAGAGAAGCATCGTTGGCGAGAAGTGATGTCAGGGTATATAGCAAAAGGCCACTGGCACATCCCCATTGGGCTGCACTCTGAGATTTGCCATCACTTTTCCTCTGGTCTGGATGAAGTAGTCGCGTATTTAACTACTAACTGACGTATATGAACTTTTCAACTACTGGTCATTTTTCTTTCAAAGATATAACCATTAGTATATCCTGAAATAAAAACTAAAAATCATTTTTATAATTGGCAAATATAAATTTTCAAGATCGGAAAAATTTTTTTTCGCGCACAAAAAGCCGGACTAAAATTTCCGATAAAATTTTTCAATAAGCTCAACAATTTTATCGGAGAGATAACGGCTCGCGACAGCTTTATCTCTGACGTCAGAGCAATAACAGTTTTTTTTATACGGATCGATATTGTGAAATGTGGAAAAGCGTCAGTTTTTAGCCGGGTTTTAACAAGTGCAGACGTTAATATAGTCTCACAGTAAGTGTGAATATCGCGATTGTATATTTTATATGTATAAATTTTACCAATTGTGCACAGGTTTTAAGGAGATTACTTTCACACACATTTGAGCTAAATATTTCGTCGAATTTCTCAACAGGATTACTAACCACAGGTGTGACCGTAGGACGAGGATATCTGGTTCAAGGACGCAGAGAATTGTTCATCAGACAAGTGGATCGGAAAAAAATGACATCAGAAAGGAGAAACATCACGGGATATAAAAAAAATTAATAAATAAAAACATTCTGCACCTGACATCTTATCCAGTGACCTGTCTCATTTAAATTTTGATTTTAAAATTTAGGTCTAAAAATCCTTCGAAATTCCTGGAAATGCGAATATTTTACACTTGTGATTTATTTTTTTAGCATGTGGCTTTTTTTCAATTATATTCATTTAAATTTGAATTAAAACGGATTGGCGCCGCGTCGAATTTTTTTTTCAATCGAGATTTTAGTGCGACGTGCAGCGGGAGTTGGCGGAATCAAACATGCTCTTGCGCATGTGCACAAAATTGACCATACAAATTTTTGCTTGTAATGGAGAGGTGACCTAACCTCCATCAGTTGCCGTGCAATTGTGCATTATTGTGTTGAATTCCTATTTTTACCGAGTAAATTAATAAAAGAGAACAATGCCAGACCACTTGGGTGGTGATATGCGTAAAGTGAAAGAAGAGGAAAAGGAGGAAAAAGAGATTAAATGTAAGTATTTCCACCATTAAATTTTTACCTGACTGTTCAACATCACCCAAACGAGTCTGTCAATCATTCATACTTTTTTTTCCCCCAGCACTGGATGAGGCCGATATCCAGTTATTGAAAACTTACGTACGTAAACTAAAAATTTCTCCTTAGTCACTTTAATTTCCAATGTCAAATAATTGTTTTTCTCGCACAGGGCCAAGGACAATACACAAACAGTATCAAAGCCGTGGAGGAGGATGTTCAAACAATAATAAAAAGGGTGAACGATCTCACGGGCATCAAAGAGTCCGACACAGGACTGGCTCCACCAGCACTGTGGGATTTGGCGGCGGACAAACAAACCCTGCAGAACGAGCAACCGCTGCAGGTGGCTCGCTGCACGAAAATCATCAATGCCGACTCGCACGATCCAAAGTACATCATCAATGTGAAGCAGTTTGCCAAGTTTGTGGTGGATCTCGCGGATTCTGTGGCTCCTACTGACATCGAGGAGGGTATGAGGGTCGGTGTGGACCGAAATAAGTACCAAATTCACATCCCACTTCCTCCTAAAATCGACTCGACCGTTACGATGATGCAAGTTGAAGAGAAGCCCGATGTAACATACAGCGATGTCGGAGGGTGCAAGGAGCAAATTGAGAAGCTGCGAGAAGTCGTGGAGACACCGCTACTGCATGTAAATAGAAATTTGTTCCCTCTCCACAGCCTAGCATAAAGACTTTTACAAGGATGATTTTTAAAAAACGATTTTTTTAAATTTCAGCCGGAGAAATTCGTCAATCTGGGCATTGAACCACCAAAGGGCGTTCTTTTATTTGGACCCCCCGGAACTGGCAAGACTCTGTGCGCTCGGGCTGTCGCTAATCGAACCGACGCGTGTTTTATCCGCGTTATCGGCTCGGAACTCGTGCAGAAATACGTCGGAGAGGTGAGTAACAATTTTAAAACAATGTTATTCTGAAGAGCAACAAAAACGAGCGAGAAATGGAATTCCAGGGTGCAAGAATGGTTCGAGAACTTTTTGAGATGGCGCGAAGCAAAAAGGCCTGTCTAATTTTCTTCGATGAAATTGACGCCATTGGTGGCGCGAGATTTGACGACGGTGCCGGAGGCGACAACGAAGTCCAGCGTACTATGCTGGAGCTCATTAATCAATTGGACGGGTATGTGACTTATTTGTTGGCTTTGATCTGTGTGATTGTAATAAAAAATTTATCTCAGGTTCGACCCGCGTGGAAACATCAAGGTCTTGATGGCGACAAACAGACCTGACACTCTGGACCCGGCTCTCATGCGACCGGGTCGTCTGGACAGGAAGGTGGAATTCGGTCTGCCCGATTTGGAAGGACGAACGCATATTTTTAAAATTCATGCCCGCTCAATGAGCGTCGAGCGTGACATTCGCTTCGAATTGCTTGCTCGCTTGTGCCCGAACAGCACTGGAGCAGAAATCCGCTCGGTTTGCACTGAGGCTGGCATGTATGCAATTCGCGCGCGTCGCAAGGTTGCCACGGAAAAGGATTTCCTCGATGCTGTCAGTAAAGTCATCAAATCGTATGCTAAATTCTCCGCCACTCCCAAGTATATGACCTACAATTAGGTCAAGTGAAATGAGTGCACAGTGAGCATATTTACTAACTAATTATTATCTTAAAAAAACATTTCTATATATGCTAAATAAATCCCAATTTTTCCGCTGGGGATTATTATTGAAAATATCTCTTTAATTTTCGAGGTGGAAACATTTCAATTTTTATACACCCTTGATAGATTATTTGATAGGAGAAAATTCAACATCAATTGGCGAATCTGGTACGTTGATTAAGAGTGATTGGGTATCGAGCACTCCGCCTTTCCATTTTATATCATACTCTCGACAAATCTAAAATAAAAAAACCGTTAAAAATAATTTTTTTGTTACAGTTTGAGTAGAAATATCGTCATTTTCTGGTCAGCGTAATTGAAAAAACAAAATTGAGAGTACCCTCAACAAAAGAATTTGCATGTCCTGCTCGGCCAATCGTCTGGCAATGCAGGATCTCGGGCCGTGCCCGAATGGAAGCACTAAATAGGGATGTATGGGCTCGATATTGCTTCTATTTTCCCTCAACCATCGTTCGGGCTTAAATGCCAGAGGCTGCGGAAAATATTCTGGCGATCGGCAAACCACTTGATTTTGTGTGATGACATTTGTCTTTGGGAAAGGTGCAATTGGCGGTTAGTGGTTTTAATTAATAAATAAATTTACGTGGTAATTATGATGGATTTACCCCGGCTGGCACGTGATAACCACTAAGAACAAGATCTGTATGCAGTATTCGACCAATTCCAACGGAAATTGGGTTGAGTCTAAAAGTTTCTTTGATTACCGCCTTCGTGTATGATGCATCGCGCAAAACTGCCGGTGTTATAGGTGTCTCTTTGGAGGGTAGTAGCGTCAATACTTCTTTTTGAAGTGTTTTTTGCACGTTTGCATTGGTTCCTAAGTGGTACAAGATAAATGCTGTGGTATAGGTAGTCTGAAACATGACAAATGTGACTATATTATGTTAAAAAATGTTAATAATTTATCAGTAATGTGTACCGTGTCGACTCCAGCAAGTAACATATCACAGGCCATCCCCACGACGTCTTTTACATCCAGATTTTTATTTCTGAGATAAATTTCCAGAAGGGACTCGTTCTTACATGCTGGACGTTCCTTCATCGCATTTATCTTCCGGTCCACCATCTCCAAAGCAACCCTAAAATAATTATCAGCATTAATCTCAAATGTTCCTTCATGTGTGTAGTTATTTATTACTCACTCTTCCATAATTTGTTGACTTGAACACAATTTTTTGTAGAGAGGAGTGTCAAAGTATCGCCAAAGGCGAAGACCGTTGTCCAATCGCAGAATTGAGCTATTACTTGTGTATGCGGCACTTATTAATTTTGAACTTTTTGAATTTTCATGCATTTCTCTAGCGGAAAAACTATTCATTGGTGAATCAAAAGCTATCAAGCATGTCACTGAAAATTATTCAATAGTTAAATTTTTTTTGAAGCTTTTTTTAGCGGTTTAATAATTACATTCGAGGAAAAGTCGTGATATCAGTGGAAGAAGATCACTGTACTTTTTTTCACCGCACAATTTGACAAATGTCTTGGCATTATTGTCAATTGAATCGATGTAATGCAAAATATTTTGCGGCTTGCTCAATGCCTGTTGAAATTCTTTACGTAATCTCCACCATTGTGGTCCATTTCTGAAATTTATTTCAGAATTTTTTAAAAACTAGATAATAAAATTAATTTTCAATTTTTTTATTTACGTAGGAAGAAGACCACCGGTGCTATAAATATTTGGCCTATCGGTTCGATATTTATAGAGTGCTGTGTGACTTTTTCTCGCCGGATGAAAACCGATTTCTGATTTAAATATTTCTGCAATATCATCCGGTTTAAAAACCCACACAGCTGGATCACCCGGCACAATATCCTCCCTCACCAGCGGCCCATAACGCGCCAGTTTCTTTGCTCCAGTTTCGTGCAGCTTGTTGAAACTATACTCTCCTGCCACATTTTGTTTGTAAGTGTAAGTTTTTATTAATTAAAAGTTTTATTTAATTAATATTACTTAAATTTACCTATGTGCGGAAGATATTTATACAGTGTTCCTATCAGTGGCAGTGATTTTGGGCCCGGTATTTCCTCGAATGGTCGTGGGGCCGATCCTAAACCGGTTCGTTCAGACAAATGTGACGCTGATACACCAAAATTTCGACGAAATAAAATTCTCAGGTACATCTTCAGTCTTCTAAATATCACATAACACTTCACCAATGTCTAATGTAATATTATATTACAGATTTTTTATATTTTCAGCTATCAGTTCAGTCAGCGGAGTACTTTTTAACCATATGGGCGCATGGACACACCGCAACGAATGAATAAAATAAGAGTCTGCGTATCGAACCACTGAAACTGACGTCAGCTGGTGTTATCAAGGAATATCTTCCTCGAGATCTGTTTCAATTTTTTTTCGATTTGCGGCATTTATAAAAAAAGACGCACAAGGTATGTTGAAGTAAAAAACTGACCATCATTTTCCATTGATCACGCGTGTCTGATGATGATGCTCACTATAGCATGCGTGTAATATCTTTGATCTATGTATAATATAACCTAAAAAAAATGCTATCTAACGATTTTTACGGCTAATTTGATAAATGAGAATTTAAGGTGACAGTACAGTATATTGTTCATCATTGATATCATCATATTGCAGAATAAATGCAGTAGGTAATGAAAAAAAATGTTTATCCACAATTCAAAAGCTGGGAATTAATCTCAATGAGGCACTAATACTGAGTATAGAGGGTATGCCTTGTTTACATTGTTGTACTCTATATATTGCAAAACTTCTCATGTCATGCTACTTACATCTTTTATTCAACTGTGAATATAACACTTTTTTGTTCAACAATCGCATTAACATTTCATCTAGTTACTTTTTAATTTTTGTTTATCACACCTGCTCTATAATAATATGTTGATTAATCGTTTTTATTCGCAGAATCATTCAATTTAAAAGGTTTGCATGATGAAATACGACTTTTCACAATGCGGAAAATTATTATGACATGTTAACGTAAATAAAAAAAAGAAGTATACCTAATTAGTTGGATACTGCAGAGTCATTTTGGCATTTTTACTTTTACAAATTGTCCTCGCAATTTTTCACTACATCATTTTTCACAATGTATAAAAATGTCTTTTGTTGTTTTGAATTTTTTTCATGCGTAAATTAATTCATAAATGGGAGTATTGTCGATAGATAAATCAACTAATCCGCTGTATTCAAAGATAAAACTATATCTATAGCCTTATAAAATTACATATTGAACAAAATATATGACGAAGCCATGTAATCGACCACAGCAAGGCGATTTCCGTGACTCAGGTTTCAAAAATAGAGGGAAAAAAATTCAAATCACGCGTATTATGTTACTCAATATAAATTATTCCACTGACATAAATATCCAAAGTGGCAATAAATTGAACTAATAATATTATTCTTCAATATATATTATGAAATTGCATGGTGCCTTATTGTGTGTGTTTCCACAGGTCATCAAAACAATCACATACCTGGGTCGCGGTCACGTATTTCACTGTTTCCCCCCTTCTACAGTGAGGAATCTTGTCTCTCTGGAGGTCTCCTTCACAACATCAGCCATTCGTTTACATAGTCTATCCGACCTCCCTCCAAGCACACACGTCGTTGATAACGGTACGTCGCATAACAAGAGAGCAGTCGACAGCCTTCAGGTTTTCTCAGGCTGCGAATATAAGACAGTTCCCTAACGGGCCTACACCAACCACACGCTTATACGACAATTATGCTTGCATCTGGCATTTCGGGAGTATATCGTTTTCGCAAATCTTGAAGACAAAAAAACAACGAAAAATCATGTGGCCGTTTAGTCGTACCTGCCAGAGCAAAGTGCGTCTGGTTGGTAAAACTGTTGTCATCACCGGAGCCAACACGGGTATTGGCAAGGAGACCGCCCGGGACCTTTACAGAAGAGGTAATACACTCATCAATATATATCTATTTCTCATTAAACAAAATTCCACCATCTAACACGTCAACAAAAACAAAAGAATATCCGAAAATTGCATCTAAACATTCAATTTTTTATTTATCGGTTATTTAACTTTTTTTTTCTTCGACTTGGTTTTTTTTTTTTTTTTAGGAAATCTGATATATAAATTTATTCTTGCCTTGACTTTTTATATTTTATATTGTCGACAGTTGTGTAAATTCGATGGTATATACTTAAAAGTCGTGTGAGAATATGAAGGTGATTTTATGAAGATATATTCTCAACTGTCCTGAAGTATTATGAACACTCGTAGCACCTGTTACTTATTCTAGTTTTCTACCTAGTTATAATTATTGCAACACAGATGATGCACTAGAATGTTCTGCGTCTAATACCTATGCTTTTTATAATTTTATAGTCAAGGACTCGATTACTCGCGCTATCCGGTGATAGAAGGAAATATTGATAATCTATAATTAATGTGATTGGGGAAAAAAAGAATTTTTTTTTATCGATTTATTAATCTCCGTGAGGATTTTTCAATTGACGAGTGGATTAATATTTGAGCACTTTGCATAATTTGCTTATTAGTTGAGTACATGAACAATAAAGAGGCTGCACAATAGTCTTAATTGCTTGAGATTGCTCACAATGACTGTCAGCCTTGAAATACGGCTGGGAAAATAAATATAATAAATACGTTGAGTAAATACGGAATTTGATAATATATCGGAAATGAGATAATAACGCGACATATAAGAAATTTTCAAAATTTAGAATAAAAATTTGTAAGAGAAAAATATGATTGTTGTAAAATAAGGTGAAAAATTTGGTTGAGAAATCACGAAATAGTTGAAGACAGAGATGTGAATGAATTTTTTGCAATATTTATGTTGTCCTTTTTTTAGGCGCCAGAGTTATCCTAGCGTGTCGAGACATTGCCAAGGCGAATGCAGCAGTTGAAGAAATAAAAGTCACGCCGCCGAGGTAATTTTACGATGCTGCGTATAATTCAACAGATATTTGTTGTATAGAAATAAAATGAAAATGAAATAATATTTCAGATGTGAAAAAGAGCAGTTCAAAGGTGATCCCGGCGAGTTAGTTGTCTGCAAACTTGACCTATGCAGCTTGGCAAGCGTGCGAGAGTGCGCAAAGACCTTGAATGATACTGAACCCAACATTCACATTTTGATAAATAATGCTGGAGTTATGATGTGCCCATTTGCCAAGACTGAGGACGGCTTTGAAACGCAGTTTCAGTCCAATCACCTCGGACACTTTCTTCTCACTTTATTGCTACTCCCAAAAATTAAGAACTCTACTCCGGCAAGAATTGTTAATGTATCTTCTATGGCGCATTCTGGTAAATTTGCATGACTGTGGATATATGCTTGTTGTGGGACGTTTGGGTGCACGACTAAACCCGCAGGAATTATTATTTGTCAAATCATTTTTAAGACAATGAAACATCACCCTCGTGCGCTCTTGAACATGAAATGGACAAATATTCTTTCTGTAATATTTAACAAGTACTGTTTAAACATTAGTGAATTTTTTTTTAATATCTAATGATGGATATTCGGTGTTGAAAGGATAATTTTATAAATCTAAAACATAAAATAATGAAATTGTATAGAATAATGTTGGATTTTTGTTTTAAATTGATGAATTTTGTCTATTTCATTTTTTAATGAGTAAAAAACTAATGGAAAAAAATTTTAAAAGAAAAAACTAACATTTCCATGTGGGATAATGGGTCGTAAACTTCAACGTTCCCAATTTTAACGAACGATGGTTTATCATATTCGAGCTCTAGGTGGTGACATGCACTTTGACGATTTAAACTTGGAAAAATCCTACACACCAATCAAGGCATACAGTCAGAGTAAACTGGCCAATGTCTTGTTTACAAAAGAATTGGTTCGTCGAATGAAAGGTAGTATTTTCTCTTATATTCAGTGAGCTCATAAAATTAAAGAAGAAAATATTTTCATTATTCATTATTTTTCAGACGCAAAAATGGAAGGTATTACTGTCTACTCTCTTCACCCTGGAGTAATATCAACGGAACTGGGACGGCACTTGGATACGGCAATTTTCCGCGGAGCTTCAGGTATTTTCAAGACCTTGAGTGGGATTTTTGTGAAAACCCCGGAACTCGGAGCCCAGACAACTCTTCATTGCGCCACTGATGAACAGGCCGGCAAGGAAACCGGTCTCTATTACAAGTAATTAAACTTTCAATTCCGTAATGGATAAATTTTCCATTTTATTGAAGTAAACATCACTGTATTTTTGTGCACACAGGGAGTGCGGAGTTGTTACTCCATCGGCGAGGGCTCGAAATCCCGAAATGGCTCGAAAACTTTGGGATGAAAGTGTGAAGATGCTTGGTTTTGAGCCAAAAGAAAATTTAAATGAATTACTGGCCCTATTGTCTCGCGATTCTGCGCCGCAAAAATCATGAGCTCATGCACAAAATAATTCAACATCCGTCCATGCAGCTTAAAATAATGATTGAATTTGAAAGTCAAAAATTATCCTCAACTTTATACCTGAACAACTAAAGCCTGCCTTAAAAAATTTTTTAAAAGAACACATTTGTTTTTATATATTCATTACTAAGATATAAAAATGCTATAATCTATTTCACAGAATTTTATAGTCTTAAGAAAATATTCACAGAGAGTAAATAATACTTTGGCGTTTTTGTTTTTGTATAGAATTACGAACTAACTTGCTTTATAAAAGTACAAAACAATTTCTTATTGAATTTTCACAGATAGTATTAAATTTCTTATTAGATTTAGCAGCTTCTCTATTTAGTGAATGTGTGATAACACAATATTTTGGTTGATAAATAAAATTTACTAAAATAAAAAACAGAAAGAGTATTGATATACGATATTTTTGGGGTTTAAAAAAATTCTGAGCAATAATTATTTAAAGATAAAATAATACATTTATACGTTTGCATTGCCACGAGTTTTAATTGAAGTGATTTATTGCCGTATTCCATAGCGAGCAAGAGTGGCTGAACAAGATAAACGCAGCATGATGATGCACTGGCATTCCTGCGAGTGTTGCACCCAAATCTGAAGACAGATCACGCAAAGGCTCTGATCTTCGTCCACACACCATCACGTCAGGGCGCAGATCGTGGTGGTGAATAATGGCCGGACATTAGCAAGCGGGGAAATTGCCAAAAAAGGCGAAGAAGCTGGCTCTTACGAAACTGTTGATTACTCAGAGTTACAAAAAGAAAAGAACGAAAAAAACTATTAATATCTGAACAGGAAATGTATCCTAACCTACTCTTCATCACTGTGGATATCCCGTTAGGTGCTTCTATTTCATTTATTCGTATATGCAAACGAGGGAGTAAAAAATTCATCTCACGAGACTTGGCGAGTTCAATGAACTGGATTTTGCGAAGGTGGACTCGAGCTATCGAGAATGGTAACATTTATGTGTTTGCACGGGAATAAATGAATAGATAAAAAGCGCGCACATACGCCATAAGGAAGTAAAGTCTATTTCATCAATTGGTCTCTCGCGAAGAAACAGACGAATAGCCAAAAATCAAGCACTTGCAAAATGTATGAATACATATGTCTTATTATGCAATTTACCGTTAAAATTCCATCTCAGGGTGGAAGATGTAACGTGAATTCTGTGGCGCATACACACAGCATCAAGTACAAGTGTAAACTTTTGGAGAAGGTGATTGGGAGGAGAAAAGTATTTCGCGTTTACTTTCTCCGACGCGGTGATAGCTACATGTTGAAAGCGATAGCATTTCAAGGCATCCGAAAGAAAAGAAAAAAAAAAAAACAAGATAGATTCGATGGGGAGAGAGAAAGACCATTCACCTTGACTTAAATACTATATACTACTCACTTATCACGGCAATCTTTACATGAAAGAAGAATATAATTGGTTAAATTGAGAAACTATCTTACGAAATAATGTTTGTATTTTTTTATGAATGCACTATAAGACAATCTTCCATAAAACAAAGCATCAAAAGAATATTTTTTTACCGTTAGTGTTTCATAAACTGGGATTATAAAAATTATGAGTCTTTGTATGTTTAAAAAATGAAAATTGCAGTGCTTGTGTACGACGCGCGTACTTTCGTCACATCCTTCTCTCAGCTGTCTACTTAGAACCAATGAAATATGCATTTGGAGAACATATTAAAGCGAGTGAATATATTATATGTATGACATTTGGAATTGTTCCTGTTCTACCTGTTATACTCGACAACTTGTTGCTTATTGCAATTTCTTTATTTTCTTTACGCGTACACCGAGTTTTCTCGCTCGTCAAGCGTAACCGTGGGTGAATATTCACGGTCACACGAAGAGCCATGAAAAATCGGGCAAGGCCAGATCGCCATGTGTCTGTCTAATGAATTCGTTCGGGCTAAAATGAGTATATTTGAGAATGTGCCGCGCGCGTGAATTAAAATATTCCAACGAGTTCTAAAACGTTTATGCTAATTTGGACACCTACGTCTATCATTACTATGTCATTATCGTCCTGCATATCTTTGAACAAACGTTATCAACGAAAATACACCCAAGAATTTTTCTACTTTAGTCTTTTTTTCAGTAAATATAATATATGCCTCTGCCCACGAAATTAAAAAAGAAAGAAAGAAATAAAAATAGAGAACATTTCTATTTAAATTTTTCTTTGAAGTCATTTCGTATCAATGGCATTAAATCACATGACGGGAATAACAGATTTGGCGCCGGAAAAAAAGGGAAATCAACATAGAGAATAAAATTCCTGTTCAACTTAAAATACATAAAATCTGTAATTCCGATCCCTTGACTCATTCACTGTCATGAGGGTTGTTTGCTCGCCTGTTTCTCTCTCAATATTGAAATGAAGATGTCTCCACAAGTCTGCACGCGGAATTTAAGAAACGAAAAGACAACGTATCCTCGGATCACATTTTTTTTTTGCTTCAACTTGAAAAGGAGAATTGCGAAGGCGTGAGGCCAGGTCGACCCTCCTGCCAACTCGCTCTCTGCCCCCGTATAGAAATCAACTCTGCAATAATCTCGGACTTCAAAGTGCCTCGTCGACTCTCTACTCGCAGTGCTCCATTGCGATTAATCTACACACATCAACTGTCTAAATCTCTGAATAATAATCTGCAATTGGTCCGTATAATCCCCTGGCGTGTCAAAAGTGTAGCATAAAATGTATACGGACAATCCCGAGTAAGATTTTGTTGTGTCAAGTGTTTCTTATTGATTAATACCGAGACGAACCAACCACCAGGCCATTTTATCATGTATGTCTTCCTGCTGGTAAGTCGAGTCCATAAAATTTTTTTTTTTCGCTTGATTCAATTTTATTTGCCCTTTTTGAGCCTTTTAAAAACGAATGAATTTTTTTTTTTTTTTTTTTTCATTTCTTTTTTCGACTACTGGTATTAAGTAGTATTTTAAAAAAATTCTTAAAAACATGTCACCGATTATAGTTTATGTCAATATAATGAAATAAAATTTATTAAAAATTTTAAATAATTTTTTTCCACCTCAAAAAAAGCAGATGCAATCATTTTTGTCGTCCGAATGATTGATTAAATGATAAAAAAGCCTCTAAATATTGAAAAATCTTGGAAAATTTGTGCAATAAATTTTCTAGATCGAAAAATTAAGGTAGAAATCTATTAAACGCTCTATATAGTTGAGCAAGACTAATGTAAGAATCATTCAACAAGGATTTCTGAATGAAACGGTGAAATTACCGCTTCTTTCACATTTAGACATACACGATCGATCAATTCACAGACAATTAAATACGCTATAGATGAATAAACTCGAATAGTTCCCTTCTCACGTCCTTGCAAAGATCGTCCTAGTCAGCGAGAATACTGACGTGCAATAATAATCGACGGATACAATCAATGCCACAACTATCCCACATTAGTTGGATATAAACAAACATAAACTTTATCAACTAAATAAATCGTAATGTGATCGCACGGTCCGCCGCCGTGTTAAATAATATATTGAATAATAAAACAGGTGATTACCTTTGGGAAAAGACCTGTGAATAAAAAAATTATATACTCATTAATATATGGCTATATAGTGAGAAGTAAGAGTGAATGAAAAAAATTCCCACCTTTTGGTCGTGTGGTCGGACGAAAACGAAATCTGGACGTGGACCGCGCGGGTCTCTGTGGTTACTCTGTTGACATATCACCTTACAAGTCGAAAACCACTTTTAATTTAACCGGATCCCTTCAGGAGTTCGCGACACACGATTGAATTCATCTGTTGTGTGTGCCAGTCTGTCGAATGTAGCACGCATAACTTGGCATGCGGGTGTCCATCATCAAATTTCGGCCACAAGTTCACTACAAAAGCACTAAGCGAATACAAAATTTAACTTTCTGATGCACTTTAGTTTCGACTCGATGCACGTATACGTGATATACACGTTGTTTTTGTACTTTATGTCAATTTCAAACCAATTACCGTTAGCAATGACTCACTTTTGTCCATCACCCATAACCTAAACACATATGACGCCATTCTACGAATTTTTTGCACGCACTTTTTTCCATATTTTATCACTGGGAAAATAATCTCTATTTACAATAAATCAAGTGAGGAATTTCTCGATTATTGCATAAAACTGTAACGCTTTTTTTTTGTTTGTTTACCGCCTTTTCGATCAACTCGACTTTGCCCTGAGGGCTTTGGGTGTTCAAGTCCTTGTTCAAAGAGGTCCCCACTACATCCGCGTGTGCGTGAGTATCCGGCGTCGTCTCGTTACTCTCTGAACGATCGTAAAAGTGAAAGCAATTTGGTGCAAGCATAGTAAACGAAGGAGAAAATACGCGTGCAGCAATAACAAATGATAGTAGTACATACACATTCCAATCTTGATAATAATCGTGAAAATTATAGACATTTGAAGATGCGAGAATTTGACTAGAGTGGTGACGCCATTTTTTTTGCGCCAGTTATCCCTGGTTACCCCTCCTACCCCGGGTGTAGTGTCAACACACACGATGTTTTCAATATCTGTGTATATATACGCAAGTCGTGGGTTTTCCGTTGGCTTTGTTTGACAAGCTGAATTGTAAAATGCCAGCGAATTGAGCACACTCCCACGCGTCTAGTACGGTACGAATCTCGTGAATACGATCGCAGATCCGCTTTTTTTCTAAGCCCTCATCAGCGCGGCATATACACATGTTTCTCGCACACTTCCGCTTGTCGCGCCAGCGGTATTACGACTGTTTCGCAAGCTCCTTTTTTGTCCAGTTCACGCGTGTGTTTACCTCAATACCGGCGACCACATCCAGCACAAAAAATCAACCAGCAAAAAATCTGATTTGCAAAATTTCTACACACCCAATGGCGCCGAAAGGTTAGTGATATGAGCTACGTTTTTTTTTCTAACCTCAATTTTTACGTATATATTTATTTGATCAGAGCAAAGATCAAACATACTTGCGAGCAAAATTTCCAATAGAGTTAGTATAAGAGTACATTTATATTATAGAAAGTAAGTCACCTAATATAGAGCGAGTGTAATACGTTGTGTATTGACCCAATCTACTCTGATGTGGATTGAATTTAAGAATAACACACTGCTTGATTCACATCTCCATTTAGAGAACTTGGGGGGGAAAAAGTGTCACAGGAATACAGGTGATCTAACTAATGTATTTCTCGAAAAACATTATGCACATTAGACTTATTATACTCACAGCCTGAAAACAGTGTTTTGGCATTAAATTGCATTGAAAAAAAGAGGAAACTTTTTTTTCTACTTCCTGGATATTCTTTTAGCCGGAATGTTCATGATTTTTGAAAGGTAAGTTATGGATTTTTTGAAATAAAAATAATTTTTCAAGGCCTGATATTGCGAGACATTTACATATAACAAAATTGAATAATAATACATGTCATAAATCTTGATTTGTCGCCTCCAGATTTCATCTGGATTGGTAGATTAATTCCATCTGGATCCATGCGAATGAGTATGTCTCAGGGCCGAGTATTGCTAATGAAGAGATATACAAAGTATAAAGGTGTGCAGTATAGGCAGAGCATCACCTTGAACTCGCATGCTGATGGCCACGCTTCATCAGCGAGGACAAGGAACATTATCGTCGTGGACTCCTTCGTCGTCTAGTTGTCTTCCTCCTTTACATGGTGCACACGAGGCGTGGGTCGCTGGCGGAGGACACCACGCTGGCGGGCCGCCGCCCCTCTGCTCGCAGAAAAGCGGATCGAGCTGTATGCCCGCGTGAAGGTGGAGGCAAGAGCGTGCCGCAGAGTCGAGTGATAGCGAGGAAACGTCGTCGTACCTCAGTCTCTCTCGGTATCGCATCCTCGTGCTACTACTATTACCAACTGTTTCACTCATGTACCTGTTGATTATTTTTTTCTAATCCTGGATTTTTTTTCTCACACAGTTTTGCTCCGAAAAAGAGAAATCGTCGAGAACAAGCGGAAAAAACATTCTTCGGAAGGAAAATGAAACTGAGTTGACGTTGAGAAAGCATTTGTATATCCATCGTGTGTGTGTGTGCGTCCAATTTTCGGCGCAACAATGTCAACGCTTTGGGTGCTTATTGTATCAATTAATTTATCTAGGGTGAGAGGATTTTTTTTAATACTTATCAAGTATCGTTTAAAACTAATTGAATTATTTTAGTGCAGTGCGATTGCTATTATAAATATTAAGTGAAAATTTCGTGTCAATCAATGATAAAAAATATATTAGGGAGATGTTTTAATGTAAATAATAATAATAACTAATGAGTTACTGTTGTGTGGATATAAGATGAGGATTCTAGGAAAGTAAAATCAGTGGGGTGTGTAAAAAAATCCGGTGGGATTATAATGGTGATAGGCAACAAGACACATTGTCTCTCACAATTAGTCACGCCACGCTTCTACTCTTTTTTATATAGCACACTGACTTTGGCTCAGCTGCTGCTACATCTGCTATACATTTTGCACGGTATTTCAACGCCAAGATGCGTAGTAAAAAATTACTTTATTACTATATGATTGACGAGCATGTTTTTCTGTAAATAGTCAGCTGATTTTTAATATAGACTTACATTGCTGGGTAAGAGAATCATCATCAGAGATTAGAGCATCCGCGGCATTGATGTTCAGGCTCAAACTTCTTTTGACGTTTTACTTAACATTCTTTAAGAAGATCAAATACCTCTGCCGGCGCAATGATCGCACCTCAATGTGTATATACCTATACTTACTTGCGTGTTGTGTGTCGCAGTCTGAAATATAGTCAAGCTTGATACTCGTCTTTGACAATTAATTCACTCACACGTGTGAGTTTAATAGTATTATTTGACAATGCGTATTTAATTATACACTCGTCGCTGTGTAATTATGTTAAGTATTTTCCTTTTTTCACTCTTTGTCGCTTTACGCCGTGGAAATTCGCGCTTATTTTGTGCTAATTTACCGGAAATGTCACTTATACTTACTTGGAAATTAGTATTATTTCTTTTTTACGCACCAATTAGGCTTTACTATAATCTTTTAAAATGTCATAATTTTATTCTCAGTTTTTTTCTTTGAATTTCAATGTTTAAATAATATATAGCAGAGAGTAAAAGCGAAAATTTTGCCCAGATAATTTTTTCCCTTTCGTTTTAATAAAAAAAAAAGTACTCTTTGATTGTTTAAGTAAGTAGGATCTTTTTTGTTTGAAAAGTATTTTTGCTCATTCAAAATGACTTGTCTCATTAATGATTCATTAATATTTATAAGATATCATTTTGTATCCTTACGATTATTTTATTAAAATTTTATTCAGATCGAATTACTGTGAAGAAAAGTTCGTTTCTCTTCTCATAATAGTCTCGAACTTTTATTTATCTTAAATGATCAAATCATAAACTATAGGCCGTCAATCAAGAGCTTTAAAAAATCTACTAATATTATTTAGTGTGCTTAAAAAATTTTTTCCAGTCTAAAATTATTCAAATAAATGAGATAATTTTAGGAAATTTTGATTGGCATTTTTTTTAAGCTTAAATATTTTTTTTTTAATTTGTATAATCATTCGAAATGTAAAAAAGTATGTAATGTAGGCCTGCTTAACGAGTAAAACAGGCTATTACGTTGATATAGGTGTATTATCAAGTTTGGTAGAGGCAATGTCTCTCTAGGCGCGTGAGATTCCTCAGTTTCCCCGTTCAGACAAGTATATTTTTTACGAGGCCCTAAATCTAGTGCATGATCCTGGAATATGGCAAGAACTAAAGCAGGGGATTCATATCCTTTGAACAAAATACATTGCTCGTAAATGGGTTGGCTTTGACTTACCCAGAGTACAATGAGAGACGCTCTGAGTCGTTTCTACCTCAAATAACCCTTCACCCACAATATATAACTCTGCGACAACATTTCATACCGTCGTTTTACAGCACGACTCTTGTGGCAAGCCGTTGTTATTCCTGCTGTACTCTGTCCTTGCCACAAGAATTACCAACTATTTTCCCGCCGACTTACCCGTGACCTCAACGCATTTTCATTTCATCCCCCACATTTCGCACAACGCTAACTAACATATCTCCTTGTTTCTAATCCACGTGTGCTGAATCCATATTTTTTATAATCAATCAATTGGCAATTCCATCTGTGATTCATTATTCTAGAATAATTCACGCTGAACACTAGAATCATCGTGCACTGATTCACCGCGTCAGTATCATCATTATCGTTGTGCATTACAAACATCTTGTTAACATTCCTGATATTTCTCACAACGGAAAAACAAGTCTATTTTATTTCCGACCTGCTGTCACACTTACTTTATAATTCCCACGAGAGAACACGACCGATGCCGAGGACACGTCTTTATATCAAATATATCCCATCCAGTAGGAAAATAGAAGCGACAATTAAGATCTCTAGGATAATGCAAGCAAAGGCCAGACAAGTTCAACCAGGTCTTGCACGCCTTCTTTTTCGAATCTCTCGCGAGTTGTTCTCCTCTACGGTTTAACCGCGCGGCGAACTTTACTGCCAGCGGGAACATTGCAAAAAAAAAACAACATTTATGGCAATTGCAGAACATATAGTTACTGACCTCGACAATGAATTTTATTCTTCGTCGTGTGCCTCGAAGGGCTTGGCATATAGATCTGCGTGACGATTTACAGTCGTAAATCACCGTGCTGCAAAATCTTGAGTGCATACTTGTGTTTACGGGCGTTAAATGTTACTTGTCCACCACACTGAGGACCAATGGCAAATGCTTCAACCCGTGTTTATAAACGTCGTGCAATCAAATAGCTTCGCATATATGCAAAGCGACTCGGTCACTTCCAATTACGGTTAGACCGCGCCGCGAGTTCAAATGTGCTGGGTGCTGACTCAGCACCCAGAAGAGAGTCCAGCATCACATCAGTATCGATCCGATCGCTTTGTATAATCTCGCTCGCAAAATTTTTTTTCTCTATCTAAAATGTTTAAAAGAATTAATTCGCACTCGGGTTTATCGCTGATTGTTCCTGGAATGAAGTTGGTATAATTATTTGATGACGTTTCAAATAAGGCTTTTTTTTATTCTCTTTTGCCAGGTATTATCGCTTGTGTAATTATACAGACCTTTGAACGACACGAAGAAAATATTAAAGTTGTGTGCGACAAGTGATATAATAACGCAACGTGAGTTTATGGATGATGATTGGGAATAACCCTCAGGATTATATTTCATGATGGGTATTCTGATTGGAAAACATTGTTAAACCTCAAATTGTACATGTACTCATCATTAGAGCGATTATAAGCGTGTGAAACACCATGGGATTAGCTTCAACGAGCCGAGATAAATGTGCAGACGTGATAATTATAGTTGCAGTACTAAAACACGAGTATACGTGAAGAATAAGTAACTTATATATGAAGAAAAAATAGCAACAACATAAATTCAAGTTATATATCTACATATATACTCACAAACTTTACCTGCTGGTATTAACCTTAACCCGGTAAGTCAAACTTCTACATAGTAAGGATGAAAACGTAATAGCAGTTTGTCATGATGATGTTTTTTTTTGCAGGCTTTGTCACGAAGAAGCAAGGAGAAATCGCACTAGGCACTCATTACTATAGTTCTTTGCTGATCTTCAAACACAATACCGAGAAGTCATTGCGCGATTTAAAAGTCCTTCCGGTGATGATTTTTTGTTTGTTTTTGTCGCGGACAAACAAAAAATTAATTTTTCTCGAGTTGATTTAATTGTCGGCCGACACAAGGTCACATAGATGTACAATTTATTCCGCTTAGTGCTAGAATGTGCAAACTGACGCATTGGAATAAATAATTTATTGTCCTATCGATCTCTATAGGTGCAATGTCGGTAATACAAAGTGCTGGCCTTGAGTTCATCCCGAAGACTCGAGTGTTTTATGCAAATAATTTATTGCACTCTTTTAATAGAATAAAAATATATAAAAGGGTTAATTAATCATACAGAATGTTTATTTAAGGGTATAGACAATGCGGAGGAATTATTGAATGGTGTGGAGGGCAAAAGCAGTGGAATATAAATTACTTTCATTCTTTCTGAACTTCCACTCTCACTCATCAATGTCCGCAAAAGTCTCTTTATTTTAAATCGCGTCGTGTCTCGCGTGTATTTGTGTTGTGTATTAAGTGCGGAATAAGTCATTTTGGGGGCTTGTATAATCATTGGAAGAGGCTAAATTATGGTATACAAAATAATCTGACAAACTTTCATCACTTTCTTTTCTCTTACATGCTGATTTTTTTTTTTTATGGATTGAGAAATTATATATTTAGTTTATATTGTATCCCATAAGATTTCACCAAATACTTGCCATGTTTCAAATGAAGATTCATTCAAATCAAGGATCTCATAAAGACTTCTCGTAGGCCTACCGGTTGCCTTAATATAAATTTACGAGATAATAAAGGTATCCCTGATTTATTACAGGTTGATACGTGGCTACCGGAGAGAATGACAAGCAGTTTAACGGTGTAGCATTAAAAGAAAAAAAAATCAGAAGAAGAAGACGACGCCGAAAGAAAAAATATGTCAGTTGAGTGCTGATAAAAAACAAACATGATAATGAAATTTCTAAAAACACTGACAAAAAAGTGTTGCTCTTAATTGTCTATTCGTGTTGCTTCCAATTGTCGCGATCTCGACCGACTTTTCACATCCTGGCCGCCACGATCACTCGGCAATTGCCGGCGATGACCGTATCCAACAAACTTCCGTCGTGTGAAAGTGAAGTCAGCACGTGGGCAAACACCAATAAATTGCTCAGGCAAACAAACAAAGAAATCAAGTCATTAAAACATCTTGATAACCTCAGTGAAATGACAGACAAATCGACTGAATTAACATGCCAATGTGTCCTTTCTCGACGTATCCTAATAGTGTGCCTTCTCAACCCCTCCCCGATGAATTGAGAGAGGCTTCCAGTCCTCGTCGAGAATGATCGTGGGAAGACTCTGGAGTTTATATCCGCCTACTCTGGCGTCACCCATTACGTCGATACAGAGGAAAAATTGTCGTTTTTCTGTGGCAGCTTAAACAATAAACGACATGGATACGCACCTCTGAATTCCTGCGGATCCGTTCAACGACCGAGTGATGTAGCCAGCAACTTTTTGTCCCCGCTCTTAGCCGGGGTGGTGGTCCTTACCCGGACCAGATAACTGAATAACTTTGGTCGCGACAAACACAGCGGCCGAGAAGGAGACAAAGGCATGTAGCGGCGAGGCACATTGACTGGATCCAGCACTTGCGCGCGCGCCAGCCAAAGATACTGATAATAAAAGCCAGCCACACACGGCCATCAAGTATAAATTTACGGACGATAACATGCAAACGTTTGAGCAGTGTAAATTTCGACATAAAAATCAGCGAGAAGATGTGTGTGAGGCTCGGTGCAAAGAGTCATGAAGGTTTGCTGCTAATATATTATATCCCGCGGCCTGCAGTCGGCTGGTGATATGGGATCTCTTAATATGGACCGGAGAGGCCGCATACGTATAGTGACTTTCCCAATCCCACGCACGTCTCTTTCGTGTGTGCGCGCAAAAAGTCTCAGAGTGTGTCGGCCGCGCGCTCGCTTACTCAATGCACTGTGTGTCGCGTTGCAGGAAAATAAAAGAGATAAGCACTTGCTCGCGTAATCGCATTCGACTGCTGATGGCCAAATGCGTCTTTCATCATATGGCAGAATGACAGTCCATCATATCGCTGCGGCACACAGAGAAGAAGCAAAGAAGAAATTGGCAATTTAGTCAGCGCGATTTATAACTGTCGATAACTGATCCATCCATAAATCTTGCACCTTGCCGCCGCGCCTGTCATGAATGATGCTGTCACTTTGATGGACGTGTTATTTGTTATCTATAAGAAATGAAAAAAACAACAAAAAAAATAGGAGAACTCGACTTTAATAGCGACCTCTTCAAGGTGAACAATCATTGGAATTTTCGAAGCTCTTTATCGAACTAATCAAACACCCACGGTGTGGTGTCGACGATTAAACGCCTCACTGCGTTTTTCCAGGCATCACCGTCATCACGCTCTCGATCTCGATGTATATTTTTATGTGAATCTTGTATTACCTTGAATTTGATTGTCTGATTTGAATTAAATCGCCGGACAAACACATCTGAATAGTAATTTTTATTAATCAATGCGCATTAGCTGAATCCACAAATGGTCATCAGAGTGACATTGATATTCCATTGCGGTGGCATTGTCAATGAAATTATTAATACGTGTGACGCGCACAAATTAATTGTCCCTGTACTACTTTCATCATTCAATCGATTATTTATTTATTTATTTTTAACGTCTTGTTTCATATTTGTTTTAGATTTCGGTGCTATGTCTCACCCCGGATGAGATTGAAGCACAAAAAAGTGGATGGAACATTGATCCCAACACACAGTATCATATTCAGACCGACGAGGGACCCGAGAGGTACTTTCGATACCAAACGCTCAATGGACAATTTCGGAAGGAAAAGCGTCTGGAAGACGGCACTGTCGTGGGCACCGAGGGCTGGCTAGACCCGCTGGGTTACCTTCGCATCAAGGATTACATTGCAGATCGCGAAGGCTTCAGAATCTTAAAGTAACGTGATTTATTTATATATTTATTTATTACTTTTTTTCCAAACATTGTCACCTTATAATACGATGTGTAGTAGTGTAGGCTCTATTGGCCATTAAGGTTGTGACCGCAAACCTGTGTATATATGGCAACACAATGTAATGAAGCGTAATTGCGCAACACCCGTGTATTTATTTCCATAGGAAGACTCTAATCTTAATTATTTCCCATTAGCATCTTAAATTACTCGTGACAGTTGACTCATTCTTTTTTGTTCCATCACACAGGTCTAAAATAGTCTACGTCGGCAAAGATCGGCCAATTGACGATGCCGTGACAATCAGCAGACGAGTACCAGCCCAGAGTGGAGTCTTGGCACGACCTCGACGACCACCCAATCCATTTAGGTTGGTCTATTGAGCGTGAAATAATTTTTTCCGTCCGTGTTATCGAGTTTTTTTTTTTTTTTTTCATTGCAGACAACCGGCAGTGCAGGAATTCTCCGGCAACAGTATCGAAAGCAACACCATAAAGCCTTATCGTGGCTACCCATCGTCCGACGCCACGAGAAGGTACATTTCGCCGTCAACAACGTCGGCTTATCCCCGATCGAGCTACTTTTCAACGACAATTCGACCAATTGCTATCATCAACGATCGACCAAAGCCAGTCGTTGGCAACTACATGTATTCACGTCAGAGGCCCTACCGAGCGTACAGAAAGTCCTACACGCGACCGGTAGCAAGTCCCAACACGGAGGTTCAACCTCCCAAGGGCGAGTTTAGCAGCGGCGAAACTGACGTGGTCAGGGTCACTCCTGCGTCGACTTATGGCTCCTACCGACCCGATAGCCGGCGCTACAGAGCCGCTCTGGCCTCGGGACGGTTTAACAGCTCAAGTACAAGACCGACCAGTCGCAGATCATTTCGTGCCAGCGACAGGAATAACAATCAAGCGCGAAGCACCGTTCAATCGTCTAGCAGCAGCAGTACTCCGAGGGTCCGCCAGGCTCGAATTCCACAGACTAGTCCGTCAACACAGGAATTTCCAGCTTATGATGGAACTCACACGTCGGCAGACGGGTTTCAGTATTACTTGAAGACTCACTACCACGAGGAGGAGCAGAAACCTGACCAAAATGTCGGCTCGTTTGGCTATGTGGACCCCTTTGGCATTCGAAGAGTCGTTTACTACAAAGCTGATGGCCAAAATGGCTTTGTTCACAAGAAAAATAATCGATACGTTGGGTTTGATGCTACGCCTTACGATCCAGTGCCACCTAAAACCACATGAACAACCTGAAGGAATTTTTATTTCCTTGTGAATCTTAGTCAATGCCTTACTACTCGTATTTAGATGGTTTTTAATATTTTAGAAAATAGGAAATGCGACAATGAGATGGTTTAGAATCATTATATCTGATGATATATTAAATGTTTTATTTAGAAAAACATAATCTTGAGTTGCAATTTGTCAGATTTTTAACGATTCTACGCTATCGCTTGGTCGTATAATTAAAAAATTCGACGTGCCAGTCGATAGATTTAACGTGTGCAAGGAATTTGCGATATTCAATTAATCAACAACATTTTCACAGATTCATTATTTATCTCTAGACTCATGACCTTCATAGTTTGTTAAATTTATATCAGAGTGACGATGGCTGGACGTGTGGTGATTTAGATAAAATGCGGGTGGCCTTAAACGAAAATAAGTGTCTATTGAAATTGTGACACAAATATTTCGCGTGGGATGTGGATTACAATCGACTATATATTCGCGTCCTTTTACATCTATCAATTCATTTCTTTATCCATTTAAAACGGATTAGTGAGAATTAACTCGGAAGTACAAGTTCAAAAAAACATGTACAAGTTGTTGACGCGCGTGTGCGTAAATCTCCTTTTTCAAAGTTACATCCGCAATTAATTGTGCTCGTGCTCATTCTTGACGTCTTTATACAATCTTTGTAGAACTTTGTGTGACCCATGAATGAAAAGGCGGATATTTTTTTTTTTTAGTTTCATTCCATTCACGTGCGTCCAAGAATTGTCGATTTTCAAGAGGTCAGTGACAAGTCGATTTCCTACGTGCATTGACTCGTCTATTTTGTTTTAGTTTTCCTTTTTTAGCATCATACATTTGTCTATGCATCACTAACGCTAATAATATAACAACATTATTTTGATATTTTAATTGCGAGTGAGTGAGAGATTATTATTACTATATTATTTAGATTATTTTTAACAATAGTAATCATATATTTTGGTGCTTTGTAATTGCCTTGATGATCACTGTGCATTTATTTCAGTTTAGTAATTTTATCTATGATCGACTGCCATTATTGGTCATTAACGCGTACTTTTTTAATTAATGAATATAAATGCACTCTGGCCTCAAGGCAAAATTTAGTTAAACAGTAATTTGTGTCAATTTACGTGTATTTAACGATAGCACACTCTATAGTTTTCTACTACCTCTTTAATCCACATAAATTTATGTTTTTAAGCAATGAAAAATTCGTCAAAATCTTTATAGAAATGATAATTTAACATTTTAGTGCTATTTTTTTTATGTGATCTCAGTAATTTTCTAAAACAGCAGTCAAGATTTATTGAACTTTTGTAAGTAGAAATTCAATTGAAATTCCGTGTAATTATTTCAATTGAGTGATTTTACTACACTTGCATTGTATTTTATCTATACTTAGTATCTGGGATAAAAATCTACAACTTTTTCACGCTCGTGAGCGACTCTTCGTTTAATCGAGGTGATTTAATCTCATTATGCGTCGTGGAATAAACGCTTTTGTACTAATGCTCAAACCTCGAGGAACTCTCTATATTTGCATTAAATCATCTTGAATCATTAAAGGTAAGTTACACTTTCAATAAAATTCTTAGTCGCCATATCCAACTAAAACCAAGATTCATAGATAAAATTAAAAAAGAGAGTGTGTACAACAATTAAAATAGTAATTTCACTTCTCAATATGTCATGATTTATTTTGATAATGCATCAAATTACTCAAAACATATTTATAGAAATATCAAATTTGTACATAAACAATACAGTATAATCTATAAATTTCACTAAAAAAAATACTTCACACATATAATTGCCGATTACAGAGTAATATTCAGTACTATCGATCGTAATGTTCGATTGAAGTAATACATACATTTAAAGAAAATATATAGTAAAAAAAAAGTCATAATATAACGCAGAATTTCTCAAAAATCGGTATTTTGGTTTTTGTTTTTCACAAGGAATCAAGTTGATTACTGACGATATTTCTTCTCGTCCTCTCGCCTGTCCACTTGGTTGAACGGCTGCTGTGCCTTTAGAGACGCCTCGCGCGCTAAATTGGCCTGCTCGCGTAGAAAAAAAAACAAAATTACATAAATTAAAAAATTACAGCATGGCGCCAAGATGGAATAAAATTAAGAAAAGAAGAAATAATACCTCCTGTTCATGGATGCCAGCGTAGATGAGGTCAAGCCCCTTTTGGATGTCCTCGCTGACAGGAGGTGGTGTCGGAAGATGATCACCCGTGGCGTGGAAGCCAGTCTCATCAGCCGTATAATGAACTGTGATAATCTGTCCTTCAGGACTGGTGTAGGAGTAGCTTCCTTGCTGAACCAGCGACTCTACTTTATCGTCGCCCTCGCCGAGGGTCTTGATATAGCCGCTCTCTTCCGCAACAATGTTATTACCAGTTTCGTAGCTGAAAGTAACAATAAGGAGTGAGGCATGAATTTGCATGGCTGACAGTGCGGCAAAGGGCAAATTAATCCACATGAACGAGCTACAACTGGGTAAGTCTCTCAACTATAGTTCAAGGACTTTCTAGACCACGTTAAAAGCCAATCGATAGGCTTGTCAAGACCCACACCTTGTTCTGTAAGTTCCATCGTGCTCCTGCTCTTTATTCCACTGCAGAATCGGAATGTAGGTGGTGGTGCTTGGATTCCTATCGCTGGGTGCCTGCTGCCTCTGCTCTGGCTCCTGGTACTGCTGCTGGTTCTGGCGATCTTGATAGCGCTGGGCAGCTACCACTCCAACAACCACAGCCAATATCTAAGGTTCATTAATTAAAAAAAATATATTGGTTCACAGACTTTTATACGAAAAAAATAAATTACTATTTTTTTTTTTTCAGGTAAAAAAAAATCTAGGTAAAAAAAAATCTTTCAACCGACCAACCTTGTGCCAGATTTGATATGGTGTTTAAAAAAAAAAATGAAAAAAGTAAAAAGTGAAATTCAGTGATGGGGCCCGCAGGCCCAGAAAGATAATCATCGCCGGAAGAGGACAAATGGCCAGTAAAAGACTGGTCTCGCGGCGGGCACCATCCAAACGACCTGGGCCAGCATAAGCGCGTGGAATATTGCGCAATGGGTAGAATGTGCCATTCTAATAAGATACTTGGGATGGCTCCAACCAACTTCCCGGTTGAGTTTGGCTGTTGTGTATTCAGCCACACCGGAGATGAGTGAAAGTGAAAACTAAATGCCAGCGTGGGTCATTTAACTCGTGACCTGCTAACCCACCGGCCCATCCCCGGCCGCGAGATGCATCTCGTCGTGTATATGGCGATAGAATGTGCACGCCGCGCTCTTTTTCAATAGTCTATATATTTTATAGGCATGCAAGTAAGCCTTTACTGAGTCACGACGAAAGCTCATGCGTGAAGAACCGGTGAAATATGATCAGTCGATGCTTATATGAATTTATTTACATAATTCTGCATAATTTTGAATGGCTACCGTATAGGCCATACAGCAGTCGCCCACAACTCTAGCTTTCTGTTTTACAATTAATCACCAAAAAAAAAAAAAATTACAATGACTTAATTATTTTTTTAGATTGACCCCTTGTAAATTGATTTTTATAAAATTATCGGTGAATTTTTAGTTGGATATCGTACTTACAAAAAACTTCATTTTGTATGTCCTAGATAAAGAATCGCGTCTCTCACAGTGGAATTGCAAGAGGTGTGTAAGAGATATGGAGTATTTTATAAGAGTGAGTAAACTGTGAAGATGCACAACGAACTGTGTTCTAGCGAGTGGAAAGAAATCTGCTTTTATACGGACTCTCACTTTACCCCTCCACAAAGAATCATGAATTATGAACGTGAAGTGTATGTGGATTACACGAATCGACGCCCGTGTGTGCTCTTCTCTGCACAGACGGTGGGATCGGCAGACGCCTCTGTAGCTAGTATCATCACTCCAACGCATAATACCGCGGTCACCCTCGGTGGATCGCTGTCACAAGAGCGCGGCGATGGCACGACCAGGGGGTGTCTGTCTGAGTCGACAGTAGCAAAACGCTTCTTATTAATATCACCGTCAATCACAATCACCACAGTTATTATCAGCGTGTATAATGAATCATTAGGCACTAGGAAGAGGTTTGTCTGCATTGATGACTAACTTTCAATTATTCTAAAGGTTACATCTTTGACGAAACGGAAAGATTAAGATTGTAAAGACGCGATTCTCGAAAGACGTGTGAATAGCTCTAGGAGTAAGTTGTAATTAAATATTGTATATGCATTAGTTGGATATCTTTGAATTATTTGAGGTGGGAATGATGATGATATAATGATTGTTAGTGCATCTGAAAGCTTGGACTATGCTAATACAAATATTTAATTCCGCCTACAGGCTTTTGCTACTATTGAAAGCCAACAGAGAGATTCTGCCAAAGGTATTTTTCGAGGGGATATAAAAATATAAGCTATTGCGAAGTCATCATCAGATCCATGTCGTGGATAATCATTATATACACATGTATATATGACGTTGGGAAATTATTTATCGAGCATCACATTTTCCGGCACAATTTCGTCCATCGTTATGCATCGCGTGAGATTGCTTTTCCCGAAGGATAATAAAAAAAAAATTCATTGACTTACAAATCTTCTCTGGTTTCAGGATTATGTGTGTGCAATGATTAACGACTTGAATTCTGGGTTATAGGCTCATCTTTAACATTTTATAGATGGAAATATACAAGTGTTGAAATAAATAGTAAATTTATATGCTTAATTACTTGACGATCATGTTGAAGCTAGATCAACATTGAGATTATCGCGTGCTGATATTAATATAGTTGATCTGATGGGCGGATCAAATGCTATATACAGCAAGGCCCACCACTTTCATCAATCATATATTGATGTTGTATATGTAATGCAAGATTTCGTAACGATGCGCCGAGAGCACTGTTCTCTGTGCCGAGGAAGCCGACGATGTTACTTTCACATGCGGCCTTGGCAAATGTGGATCCATGGATTCCAGAAGCACAAATGACCGACCCCCTGAAATCCCCGGTTTTTTTTCGGTCAATGGTCCAAGTCCTTCCAACAAGCACACACACGTTAATAACACCGCATCGTATAAATGGCTAAAAAAGCTGAAAGACTTTTTTTCACCCTTTACGGTTGCACAAGACTCTATATGTCCACATTTAAATCCTTGCTTTCTCCTTTACGTCAAATTCTAGGTATAAATATTTGTTTTTTTATTGGTCCATAAATTTGTGATTATTATTATCAAAATGTGAGTAGAACAATATAAAATAAATCCACACAAAGAGCTTCTTGCGGTTGAATAATACACAATATTTGGAATTTGAAAATGTAGGTCAAGATACAGCGCCACCTGCAAAAATTCAAATTTCAATAAAATTATAATTGCCCGCCATGTCGCCATTTTAGGTCAAATATGGCGGCCGATTGTATACACGTTGTTGTATGTGTGACTCGTGAAATATAATTATTTGCAAAAAAGACGATGGGAAAGGGTAATTGCACACGACACAGTGCAATTATTCAAACATTGGACAATTAGAAAAAAAAGTGATGATGATCAGATGTCTGAATATAAACTCACCACAGCATGCATCGCACGATGGAGGACAGGGATCATCGCACGACAGCGGTTCCAAAGTGCCCGGTGGTACATAACTGTGTGAAAGTGTGTGTTTAAACGATTAAACAATTGATTTAAAGTGTCATCAACGATAATTGCGACAACAACTGGGTAAGTAATACCAAAATATTCCACCAACAAAGATACCTTAGGTTATACGTCGTGTCGTCGTCAAGAGGCGTCGATGGCGGTTGATAGTGTGATCGTGAAGGTACGGCTTTTTTCCGGGGCACAACGGCCTCCACAGGTTGATAACTCAATTTCATGGTTGTCTCATTCTCCATAGGCACATCGAGGGGAGTGTGTCTGTCCACTCGTGGCTTGTACGACTTTTCTCGCACCAAATTTTTCAAGTCGGTCGGATAGTACGACAACTTGTGAGTCGTGCAACCTGAGAAAATTAATTTTACATCCATTATGCGTATAAACACGTCTGGCATGAGGCCAACTGAACAATGAGCAATTTGTGTGGAGTTTAGGTTGCATCTCGGTGACAAGAATAGCAGAGAAACTTACATTCAAGTGGCAACGATGCCATTTTAAAGTTGTCGTTGGGTCGAAAAACGTAACGTTTAAACTCATTATGCTTCCAATTAAAGTCATGCTTCTGAGTCGTCATATCCTGCATTGGTCCCCGGCCCAACCACTGCCTGGCCGTTTTCCAGGGTGATTTTACGCGCGCTGCTGTCCTCGATGCTCCCCAATTGCCCAGGTAACTCAGCTATTTCATTATTGTTATTAATTAGCGCTTATATTTTCATCTAGACCAAGGAAACGTACTTTGTGAACAGTATCATGTGCCATTGGACAGTCTGAAAACTCGGTAGGCTTGACAACAGGCCTTATTGCGTTACGTCTGGCTTCTGGTGCCCCGCAGCCATAATAACTCGAGTTATAAGTGGTCTTGTCATCAAAGCAACAACCGGCATTTAGCAAGTTGTCTGCGTGTTTGTTGGCTGAAAATGCTTTGCGAACAGGCTCCCTGTGCGGCCAGTAACTCGAACGATACGTTGTAAAATCGTCCAGGGGTGTTGTTGGGGGATGATACTCGGGTTTTAATTTCCACGTGTATTTTTCCTGAAGATAAAAATTAGAATTAAAGGTAGAACTGCGATATTTTCCGGTTCATTCACACTTTTTTGGGCATTTCATTGAGCCAGTAGCTCAGCTTGTATGTCGTGCAACCTTCCATTGGAACATTGCTCTTTTTGTACTGCTTGCTCCACACAGGCTTGAATGATTTCACGGGAATGCGGCAGTTTGATGCATAATAACTCATCTTGTATGTCGTATCGTCTGCGATTAATTGACGTGGAATTTAACCGCAAAAACAGACCTTTCATCGCAATTAGGTAGGTCAAGAAATGTCAGAGGATGTAAAATTAATCCATTTGTGGCGAATATGATTACCAGTCATGGAAGCACATGCAGGGTATATGTTATTATATTTTTTCACGGGTTTTGATCGCTCAATATGCTTCCACGTAAAGTCGTTCTTGTGTGTCGTTACATCCTGCATCGGCCCCCGACCCAACCACTGCTTTGTCGTCTTTGCCGGGGAAATTCCTGTGACATTTTTCCGTGGCATACACCAGTTTCCTAGATAACTGGCCTGAAGAATGCAAATAAAACAGTTGTGAGTCTCGTGGGACGATAATGTAGACGATTATTTTCGTTACTTTATGTGTCGTTTCGTCGGTCATTTCACCGCCACCAACTTCCAGAGCGCCTGACGGCTTGATTGGTTTGCGAGCATATGCAGTAGATATCGCCGGACCTCCCCAGTAGGATAGTTTGTGCGTTGTATTCGACTCCATGGGTATGTCGGTTTTTTTGAACGTCTGAAATTCAAATAATTCAGCTTTTTTATTTGCCAATTTGAAATTTTTTAAAATGCATTTGGCGAGTCTATGAAAATATTTTCATACCATCATGGGCTTGAAGGACTTTGGTATTGCGGGCTGAACATATTTCTGTGAGGAAGATGATAGTAAGGCTGCAGGTTAGGTTTCGTAAGAGGTACATAAATTGAGGTATATTAAAAAGAAAACATACGAGACATGCTGGCTGGGGATTTGAACAGCAGCAACAGTTACAAGACCCGTCGTGATCTAGCTGTTGAGATTCAAGAAAATAAAATCATTAAAAAATAAATAATAATGATGAGTGTATTACTTACTCGTATATTATTTTTTATTTTGATAATTGATGGAGGAAGATTGGTTTGTTGTGTCCTAAAAAAATTTTTTTACGAGTTTTTTTCATAGATCAATCAATAAAAAAAATTAAATAATTCACTTACGGGGGTGCAGGACAAATCTCCATGGCTTAATAAAAAATTTTTAAGTAAAATTTAAAAAATATTTCTAAATCATTCAGATGAAATCATCATGCTTGACATGTGTCTCAAATGAACATTCATTTTTTTTTTATTCAAAAAAATATTAATCAAACATTAATGATACAAAATGAAAAGTCGGATGAAATGGTAAAAAACAATATATATTTTCATGTGTGCAACTCGTACAGATATATCTCTATATCAAATATTTAATAAATTTTCATAGAGTACTCTTTTTTTTTACTTGAAATAAACATAATTAATTTTTTATATACAATATATCAATGTCATATTTAAAAATAGTGTTTTTAAAAATTATTCAATTTTTCTACTATATCAACCAGTGATATCTATCTCTGTTGCCAATTCCCGGCTTATAATTTTTAAGGCAACCAAACGAGCTATCCGACATTCCAATCAATTTTTACAGAAAAAAATTGTACAACATTCAATTAAAAAGAAAAGAAAAATGTCATGGAAATTTTTAAATTTCTCGTAATAAGAGTATTCGATAAATTTCACCATATCACTGGGGCCGAGGTAGTATATACAGCAAAAGCCATACATAAATCAATTGACCCTGACATTTAACTATTAAATCTCAAGTTAGCGTAAGCCCAAAGCGTTGAGCTATCTGTGGCGAGTGAGTGGTAGCAACAGCGAGTAACAGTGGTATATCGGCAGCATCAAGATCAAGGGCGTTCATTAAACTGGATGAATTCACGTCGCAGGCGTCTGTAGTCATGAGCATAGCAGCCAATGCTTCACTTCTCAGCCACATTTCACGTAGTTTGCACTCCAAAATATTCAGGCACTGCAAGGGACCAATAAATGTTAATATTTATTCCTTGATCAAGCCCTCAAATATTTATACTTACATCGGCGGGAGATCGATACTTGGTCCAAAGATAGACAAAGGCCTCCAGCATGTCAGAAACTAGTCGAGACATGCCGACAGGAAGAACCGAGCTCTGCGATGGCATATTATTCGATATAATCCCGACCTTCCAAGTATCAACATCAGCCAATATGCACAGGGCTTCAGAGACTGGCTGATCAACCGTAGGAAATCGAGCATTGACGTCAACTTCCTCGCGAATTTCAGCAATTAAATCATTCTTATCGTAGCTTTCGGATTGATTGTCAGATTTAGGGTTTTTTCTCTTGCCTTTGCGCTTTGTTACTCCCTGTATGACTAGACCTGGTGTATAATTCGAGTCATTATATATTCCGTTGTTTCTTTCGATTGGTTTAGCGAGTGATCGCTGCAACAGAGTGTTTGTAAATCCAATCGTTTCCTCAAAATCGGTCGACTCGCTTGGCACAGCCTTTGACCTTGGCATAGGAACCTCAACAACATTATTCGCCTCTAATAATTCATCCAGGCTGTCTGCACGACGCGGTCGGGCTCCTCCCCGAGTAGTCACAGAGTTTCCACAAGTTCTCAAAACTTCAGTGGCGTTTGTCGGAGTTTCTAGGAGTAGATTATTATTATTTCCCTCGTAGTTGCCACTGCCATTGCACTTTGGACACCAACCAAAGGCACGTTCTTTGCCAAATGACGTGCCCGGTGGCCTTTGGATACTTTTTGACGACTCGGGGAAGTTTCTTTGCAGAATTTTGCGCAACACGTCGGCCGGTAGCTCAGCTGACGTGCTGGGAACTCGAGTAAATGCAAATGAACATTGACAGTTGGAATTGCTTGCAATTGGAGGATCAACTGTGGATATTTTATCCTCGGCGCCCAAAGTAAATCGAACTTGACTCTGTTTACTGTCTGTGTACTCCATTTGTGAATAGTAGACTTTAGTTTCCTCGGGGACATACAATTTAGACGTGTCGAAACCACTTTCACTGTGACTGTGCAGAAATGACAGCTTTGTAGCTACCGACAATGATTCCGTGTCTTTCCATTGGTTTTTCTGATCAAATTCATCAAACGCCGATGTTTGAGGAAAATTTTTCTCTGGCACACTCTCATCCGGTACTGTTTCACTGACTATTATTTTCACTGGACTTGATGGATTTTTATCTACATCATTTACACCCAAAAAATAATTAGTTAAATCATCCTGACATGACTCCAATTTGATTGGAAGCTTTGTGTCAGTTTTTAGCAAACTCGACGAGTGTAAATTCAGGTTCATCGATAAACTACTAGTCTTTTTCAGTCGTGGAATGTTTGAATTTACTGGTCCTTTGTATTTTTCAGCACAGCTCGAGTCTCCACACGGGTTTTGCCATGAATTTTTGCTCGATCGACCGCCACTGCTACTGCATAGATAACTGTCCTCAGTCTTTACACGAAGACTGGCTCGTGAATTTTTCCCAGAATTCATTGAACTATTTTTTCGCCGTCTTTTCTCAAGTATTGATACTGCCTTTTGAACCTCTTCCTCCGGTGCGGTACGTGTTTCATAGTGTTTTTTAATTATCCCACTGCGGATAAAGTAAGATAAAAAAGTTAGCACTGAATTTATTAGCGTTGCTTTCTCCGGATCGCCGACAATCACTGTGTGCACAAGTTTCGCCGGCATTGCTATTGTTCCATGCAAATCACCCAGTTGTGCCCACAGGGGATTGCACGGATAGATTTTCTTGATATTCTCCATCTAAAATTGCAAAAATAAATGTTAAAAACAAGTCGGCAATTAATGTTAACGAATTTTTGTTAAAATTACCCATGTTTTATCGCGCGAGGACACGACAGTGTTTACCCAGCCAAGATGATAGGTCAAAATTGCCGTGACGACTGTACTGAGAAAGCTGAAAGTCATAAATAAGTGAATAAAATCACAGAAATAAAGCAGCATGGATATATTTCACTCACAAATTCGTAGACTTGGTGTCAATGAGATTGAGTAATTGACACATCTGTTGAAAGCTACGGTAAAGTGTATTGGCCCGAATTTCCAGACATGTCGACGAATTTAGCAGCACGTCGTGCCACACGGATGGCACAACAGGGCTGTGTGCAGTCATAAGTAAACGTAGCAGCCAGAGTGTACATCTAATAGAAGCCTGCTGCAGTCGTACAATTAATCCCTTGCGTTCTCCGTTGATTTTACCCCGTGTTGGCTCCATACAAGCGCAACATAATCGATTTAACATTGCCTCAAGCTGTGCAGCATGCTCTAGCAGTCGAATTTCCATTTGTCTATAAAAAATTCAAAGATAAAAAGCATTTGTTCACTTGAATGGTAAACAAAATTTTATTAATACATACTCTTCCTCGCCAGGGGTCAGTTTAATCAACACTGCCAGGCCCAATCGTGTTTTGTGCCGACGAGAATTCACGTCTTGAATTGTCACTCCGGAATTCTCGTTGCACGCTTGAAAGCCAAATATCTCGTCGGATTCCGTGTGACTAAGCGATGTTGAGACAGCTCTCAACCAGCGCCGTCGAAAACTAGAAAAACTGCCAAATCCAGAGGAGGAATTGCTCTCTAATGACTGCGAACCTGGAAATATATTATTTTTAAGGTAATATTCGAAATATCCGATAAGTTTTGATGATATTTACTTGACAGTAGGGGAACATCAATGTCCCATCCGCTGCATGTGCTCGAAGTGACTGAGCTTTTCCGTAAACTGCCGCCAGAATAATTGCCAGAGCTTGGAGTAGAAACTAGAAGAAAAGATATATAAGTTTCACAACTTGAATAGAAATTGCAGACATTTTAGACAAGTCTTACGCGTGTGGCGGATGCTTCCATTGCTCAAATTGTTATCGGTGGTTGTGCTGCAAGTCCCCAGTGTTTCGTCGGACAGTCTTACGCTGGAAAAATGACCGTAAAAATCACTGTTATAAGCTTGGTTTAGTCGGATATCACTTACTTTTGCCTGTGAGAGCTATGATCTGAGGCTGGAAAGACTTTTGTACACATTATACATGTTGGGGGATCGAGTTTGTGTATTTTAAACAGAGGTCCACGATAGGTCATGGCTACAGTGCCAAATACCAGCTCACTCAAGAGACTCAGGTTGTCACAAGCATCTTTTTCAGTCTGAAAATACATACAAGTGTTTAAATTTCTGTACAGAGGCAATTTATTTGTTTTTTTTTTTTTACCGCCTGAGGCAATCCGTTGCCATTTCTCGGACATGGATTCGTCGTTGATTCACTGCGTTTTGGCACATTGTCGTTGACAGTATTTTTTCCAGCCGTCACTGAGTCAAATAATAATTTTCTTCCTCGCCACTCGCATTCACGAAACAGTAAAACTCGCACTTGATCAACACCAAAATGTAGTCCACTTTTAGAATTGGGATAAAAATTGCTGAAATTATAAAATATTTATTGGTTAGAAGTGAATCTGGATAATTTTGATAGATGAAAAAATAGCTTTTATACATCGATATGATATAAAAATTGTTGTTGTTGATTATCTTACCTTTCGCAATTTGTACTCGTTGTAATATTAATTGGTAATTTAGTGTCCTGATTCTTTTTATTAATTTTTCTCACCGATATAAACTTATGGAGCAAAGGCATTATCAGGTAAAAAAAATAAATAAATCAATTAGAATTTCCGCATCTCTCGATTAACATAGATTTACGGCCTATCACCGCACAGGAAACTGTCCCATACATATTAACGATTTATAAAAGTCAACTGTAAATAAAGTCACGTGCAGAAAAGTCATATGATTTTACCGAGATAATTGTGGGCCGCGGTTTCAGATGATACACCACTCTCACAGACTTAAAATCTTGTGACAAAATTATCTTTCCATCTAGTTTTCCAATGACGTCATCAGGTAAAAGTTGAATGTATACAATATAATCAAGCTGTGTATGCATTTCTCACGTGCACTTGCGACTTTGTGTGAATAATTGTGTGTCCTATAAAAAATGCAATGCAGGAAATCTAGGTCGTGACGTATCTCGCGCGTGTGTGTTGGCGTTCTGCCTTGACAACGTTAGATTCTACAGGCGAGCCTTTCTCAATCGGTAAACGGCGAGGAGAGAGAGAAGAAAGAGAAAAAAACACACCCTCCACAGAAACTGGCCTATCGACAAAATCATTTCTGAAAATTTTTCACTTTATTCTTTGATAAAAAAACGATAATTTCACAAATTCACAAGTATATTTTACATGTCAACAAAATTTTAAAGACTTTTTTTTTGCGTTTCAATGACCTTGAACTGTATCTAGTCACAGCATCAATATTATTTTTACTTGACCGTGTCGTTCAGCTGATATTCTTCAGTGTTGGTTATCAATGTCATCAAAGGCCGTCTTGAAATATAATTTTTACTCGTCTTTGTTATAAATAAAGCGGAAATTTGATTCTAAAATTTATTACAAGGTCGCTATGCAAACACTCGGTTGCTTCACATCAAGAGGTAATCCCTCATCCTGATGCACGGATTTTCGATATAGTTGGGCCTGTATAATACCTATAGTTCCACAAACTTTTACACATCACTTTTATGATCCTCATAAATCACCAAAGCCTACTAATAGACTCTCGCGCCTGTCCGCAGGTCCAAAAACGTATACATCATCATTATACTTTTCCACTATTTTACACCCTTTTGTGTGGGATCAAAAAAATGTCCGATGTATCGGTATACATACGTAATAACGGAAGTAATGGGCATCTATAGGGTGTGGACACTGACGACTGTTGCGATGAGTGCATCTCTCTGAGTGGTATTCACAGTCATGAGTAAATTATCACCTTGGCGTTGGAATATTTCGTGTAGTCTGTCCTCAGTGACAAGTAAAATATCCGCTACAATATAAAGAAAAGATGTCTTGAAGAAAAAAAAATATCTAAAAATTTCTGCGCATTGTGCACAAGGTCGAAAAGGTGGAGAAAACATTGTGCGATTTTCCTCTTGAAAGCTTTCATAAATAAACATTACAACTATAGAAATATAAAACCGATATGTATATATAATCACTTACTTTGGAAAATACAATTTCTGTTCCGGCTACTAGTAAACCTTTTTTTATATGGATATATTCAGTACTTTATCCTTTTTACCGCGGTATTCACGTCTGTTTTATTACCAGTATCAATTTTTGGATTTTTATTATCTCTACTGCGCCAAAAAAAAAAACTGATAAACAATTTAATTTACGTTTTTTTAAATATAAATGATTGCAGAGAGGAATTACCTCAGTCAATGACAGTAGCAGACGTTTCACATGTGTGGCTCGTCCTTTTTCGTGACTCCCTGACCTTCAGCCGCATGACCTTATCAGGATTCTTCAGGACATCATCTTGCGTGCCAAAAAATTCCCTGATAAATATTGACAGGCAGTGTTAGCATATAGCGGGTTAAAGATGTGATGATAAGGACACCAGGGACAATAGAGATTGATGTATGTATGATATATATTTATACGCACCTGAAAGTTCGCAGTAGCTCCCCGTGGAATATCTAAGGCTACACGGCCATTTCGACTTGACAACCCTCTCTTCAGACCGTGTTTGTCGTAGATCGTGTGCTCCAAAAGCACCTCATGCCTCGACCATCAGAGGAAAAACTTTCTGGATATTTTTTTCATTCTTCTGTCTCGCAGGATTGTTGTAATGTATCGCGCAAGCGATGTCGGATATCTGAGAAAAATTTTTTTCTTTATTTCAGACACTATATTTTCATGCAACACAAAATAATATTTATTAGAATATTTACATAATTTTTTTAGTTTGGAAGATAAACAAAATATTAATTTTTTTCATATAATAATGACTTAAAAACAATGCTTAATTATTTAAAAATATTTTATTACAAATAATTTTTTTATACAGAGTTAACGAGGCAGCTATATAAAAAAGTAATGTAATAACATCACTAATCCACTTAATTCTAATTTCGCCGATTAATCAACATCAAAGCACACAAGGTCGTCAGACACTCATCATTTTCCTCCATATTCTCTTCTATATTCCGTGATAATTTGTCGTTTTTCATCTTCAAGCCATGACAATTTCTTTTTAATTCCAGCACAGCGTAATTGTCAATTGCATTGAGCTGTTTCAAAACTTCATCATCATGCAGTGGGTCAAGCGACTCTTTGTTCATCTCGATACATATCTATTGTATATATAAAAGTAAGTCCCAAATCTTTGTTCGGGATAGGCTCTAGGCATTTATTATAATTACATGAAATCTGCACTATTTGACGCAGAATGTCATGTAGTTTTGTTTAAGGTATTTTTTAAATAGATTCAATACTTAATACCTGCAGGTCAAAACGTCAAAATCAACCAAAAACGATGATTTTTTGTATTATTTTTTTTGGATGTGCTATGCTCATAAATGTCTTATCACTGATCGGTATGTCAAAAGGTAAAAATGGACGAAAAATGGCAATTCCGTTAAGTTATCTCAGCTGGATGACCTCGCTCGATTAAAAGGCTGTTCCCAGCGTGTTCAGCAGCTCAAACAAAAATAAATCAAATGACGTTATAGAAATGAAAAATCGATTAATCTTCTCATTAAAGGGCACGTCATGAGATCGAACTCCGCCAAAAATGTCCATTTCTTCGTGTTATCTCAGCTGGATGACTTCACTCGATAGGCAGGTTATGACCAGCGTATTCAGGAAGTTAAAATACATCGAATGGCGTAATCCGATTGAAGATAATTCAGTCCCAAAACGATGATAATTTTTTAAGTTACTCTAGAGTCTATATAAAAAACCCACAGAAATCATCAACTCTGCGTGCACAAACTAGTTGTATATAAACAAACGAAAAAGCTTTAAACATATTGCAACGCAAGGACGATTGACAATCGGCAGTGCCTTGTCGCGCGCAATCAGTGTTGTGTACGTATGTAGCCTACCTCGAGCCCGCGATCCAAAGGCCCACTAGAAAGCACACATTGTACATATGTACATATATATTCTTTTTTTTTTAGATCCTGCGGGGAAAAACAAAAGAGACATTGAACAGTGAACAGAGGGTCGCTTGACAACGCAGAGATCCGTCAATTCCTACGCGAGCGAGATCGTCAGTTGTGACGTTTTTTTGTTCAACAAAACACGTTGTAGTGTCAATCATTCGTCGTTAGTTAATAATAATACTTGTAGCCTCTCGGAGACCTACAATTATTGTCGTAAAATAATTGGAAATAATTCGTTATTGTCTCTCATGCTGGCAAGTCAATTAATAAGACCCACCGGGAATATTGCCAATAACCATTCAATAATGAGTAATTATCAGTTTGTGATGTTTTCGGAAAAAGGTAAACATTCCCAGCATGACAGTTGATTAGCGTTTATTTATTTATTTATGTTTTTGTTTGCCCCGGTATTAATGTTTATTTCTTGTTTGTAGGTCAAAAGCGATCTGAAATGAATGTCGCAGACTGCAATAAAGCCGAGTCATCGCCCTCTGGTGATGATCTCGCAAAGCCAAGCAACTCACCCTCATCGCCCTCGTCCTCCTCTTGCTCATCACGCAAACAGCTGATTGTCCTTGCCGCAGACGACAACAATGAGACTAGGACAATTGCGGAGGCAGAGTCGAGAAAGCAACGGATTCGCATTGAGCCAAGGGCATCACGCAGACGCGAATCACCCGGCAACGTCCTGCATCAGGTTCAGTTGCAACGGTCAACATCGGGCGACGCAGGCGCGCCACAAGTTGGCGCCAAGTGTGGCAGCATTAATTCAGGAGGAAAAGCCAAAATTCCACGTCCTGCCAATGCATTTATGCTTTTTGCCAATGAGTGGCGAAAAAAACTAGCCGTAGAGAATCCACGAGAGTCAAACAAAGACATTAGCGTCAGGTCTAGTCCCCATAACACTTTAATTAGTTGGTGAAAATGTCAATACCCTGCCTAACATATTCCCCGTCCTCTTCCCCCAAACATCTGTCCCGTGGATGCCCACTTTCTCGGATGCGGTTCCTTCGGCGCCGATCCTGTAGGCTTGGGGTACTCTGGAAAAACATGAGCAAGGACGCTAAAGAAAAGTATTTTACACTGGCACGCGAAGTCGATGCAGCTCACAAGAGAAAATATCCTGGTAAGAGGAGTGAGTGTTTGTTAAATATTGATGATGGTGAACAGATTTTATACTGCGCAAAACTAAAAGACTTCTCGGTTGAGCCAAGTCGTCAAAGGCATCAATTGGGTCATTCAACAAGCCAAGTCGCAGGTAGATTCAGCGTTATCTGGGTATTTTCAAACGCGAGCCGAGAGAAAATCGATAGGCGAGAAAAGTAGCAAGCTCGTTTACCAAAAAGCTCAATAGTGACGTATACCCCAGAATCTCGCTGTAGCCTAGTAGATGTATATGTGTATGTGCTTAAGAAAAAACTGGGATTTATTCCAAACAATTTGCTGCAGCTAATGGGGAGAAAACAAGTGTAAATAATGACGCGTGAATGTATGTAATAGCCCGCGCTTTGGCAGAGATCGCGAAATACAAACTTAAAAATATCGAAACCGCAAAAAAAAAAAAAAACAAAGATCGATAAATCTAAATATATATCAATCCGGCTTTCTCTTTTAACGGTTTTACGTGCGTGATCTGTCAGGCAATCTGCGAGTAAAATCACGCGAAACCTGTAATACACACACCGCAGTCAATAAACAAAACATTGATTTGCACACAGGAGATATAATTGAATACAGGTGGGCGCGTGAGGGTGCAAAAAACACGAAAGAAATAGTGTAGTGTAATCTGAAGACGTGCAACGACCCCTTGGAGCATCATTCGCCATCAGCTAATCCACCCTTTCGAAGGGTATTCGGTAGCATCCGGAAATGCGTGTGGGGATTCTCGCAAGGTCTGTCGTCGTCGCGACAGCAAGAATAGACAAGATCGAAGGCGCGCAGCGGGGGTGTGATGGGCGCGCGCGCGCGTCACCCTCGCTATCACATGGGTGAGGCACGACGACGACGACGATGATGACGACGACGACGACGGGGTCTGCCTCTGTAGCAGAGAGTAGTCAAGTCGTGTCCGCGGGAGAGGGTTACAAAGGGAGTAGCGCAGCGCGAGAGAGAACAATCCGCAAGGGAAAAAGAGTAGCAGGAAAAATATTCCCGCGGAGGTTGCCGGGTGAGTGACGGGGGTCGGGGACCAGAGGTATTGATTGCGACGCGGTCATGCTACACTCCTCCTCCTCCTCCTCCTCCTCCTCCTACTGCTGCCTGTGGCGGACACACACAACAGGGCGCTCAATGTTGGCACGCTGGTAATACATTGCTTTGCGCACTTGGCGTCAAGTAAATTACACAGCTGCTATTCAAATGACTCTGTCGTGTCTCATACATACAGAAATAATGCTGCTGTCTATGCTCCTTGACCGTAGACTCGCCAATGCCCTGCTGGAATAATAACGGACCAATATCTGCACGTGAGAAAAGGACCACACGAGATATTTGATATACAGCATGACGAGAGCAGAGCACGTCACAATCTGTGGAACGCGGCGCGGGGTGACGCAGTATAGCGCCATCAAGTGCGATCACGACACATGAGGACGGGGAGCAGGGAGTAGGTGATCTACTTGGTGGTGCTAGGCTGATACGTTGAGGAGGAGTCTCATCGAACAAGGAGCGCGCGCGACACCGCGCAGTATTGCCTCTATATCGCGTCGATGCCGAGAGCGCATAGTCACACAGAGGCTGATGGTGCTGATGCTGTTGCTGCGATATAGAGCAGCACGCGGCGGGCGAAAGAGTGTCTCCGCGCCGATGGTCGTCGTGTGCTCTGGATTGAGGGGCAGCCCGTGATGGAGGGGGATCTGGCGCGGAGAACCTTGTGCATGCGTCGCGCCCGTTAGACGTAGTGCGCCCTGGCAAGAGAGAAGCCAGCGAAATGTCAGGAAAACTACCACCAACCTCGTCCTCGTCGCGTCGTTGCAACGCCGCTGACAACGGTGCGAGACGTTTGTCATTCACGCCAGTTGATGCGAGCCAGAAACTTGCGTGGACAACGACGACGCATTGCCATCATCCAGAGGAGGTGTCATTGACCAGCAGGATGTGGCGCCAAGCCACCACTTGCAATACAATTGCGCGCCAACACTAACCAACTGACAACAATAACAACAACAACAAAAAATCTCTCTCTAAATCTGTGACATATAGCGACATATAACGACTACTAATAAGCGTGCGTGATTCCACATTCGACGACAACACTTGGAGCTGTGTGTCGGTGATTGAAAGTAAATAAAAATATAAACAGTGCGTGTGCATCGCCGTGGATTTGCCAGATGAGGGCGGCAATAAGCGAGGGATCAAGCTGGATGTTCACTCCACGTGTGCAGTGTTTACGATAAAGAAGTGAGAGCGAGACAGTAATGTTGTCTTGAGATCGATTTCGGTCAATGACATCGTGCTTCTCAGGTCGTCTGCGGAGCCAACACCCTCCTCCAATCGTTCAATCCCTCCTGGATAGCCGTCGTCGTTGACCTCGCGCCCAGCATCCATACATTGACCAGCAGGATCGATGTCATGTCAAGAGAGAGAAAGAGAGAGAGAGCGACGCGAGCGATTTAGCTATGCAATCGGACCAATCTAGTGCCGATTGATTAGTTGGATATGTTTGTCATCAGCAACTGTGTTTTGCAGACAGTAAAATTTCTTAATTAAACATCAGTCGTTAAAAAGTCGACTTCAAGTCTTCCTCATCCTGACCATAAATAAGCCATAGTCATCTACCAGTGATTCTAGACACGTAATACGCATTGATTAATGTAAAATGAAACTTGCGAGGAACAAGTGGCCAATATTCTTCGTGCATATCTTCCATTGATAAGTGCATGAACGCGTTGAAAGCCGAGACGCGCTTCCGGTGTGTTCGTTGTGACGGACAATTGACATAACAAACCACGAGGACAGATAAAGCGCTCGCACGATGACGCTACCGCTTGGTATTTACCATTGAGGAATTTTAAAGCAGATCGTTTGAAGCCCACAACAGGAAGACAGGATGGATTGCTGTAATTATGTGCAACCCTACTCGACACACAGTCACTTCTATCATCATCATCATCATCAGCATCATCAGCATCAGCAGCAACAGCAACAGCAACAGCAGCAGCAGCACCATTTTTGTTATGACAACATGAACGGTTATACAACTGCATACGGCTCGGCTCCAATTTCCGATGCGATCGAAGCCAACGCGCGATACGCCAGGCTCCAAGCCGCCTATCCGACAGGTAGTACACACACGCTGCTCAATCTTTATGTACACCAAATTTATATAGCAGCAGCAGCAGCTGCTACTGCTACACTAGAGCGCTGTCTTGTTCTCTCATCGCGCGTCGCGTGTCGTTCATATGCAAACAGATAGACAGACACCTCCAACCAGCGGCCACTCTATACTGTAATTCCAATCGCGCCAGCATATATACTCGCATGCCTCTCGTATATATGTATATAGTCAAGTCTCCATGTGCGGTGACGTTTGTCTGATCGATTTTATTAGCCGTTGTAATTAAATTGTCGTATGTATATATACGTTTTGCTTAATGAAATCCAAATGCACCAATCAATATTGACATACATTTATTCTAGACATCTAAATGCATTTATATTAATCCATGTAGCTGTATAGGCGAGGGATGGTGGGCAAAGGGGCAGGAGGGCTTGTTTGTTGTCAATTAGGTTCGTTGGCCATCTAATGAGTAAATTTACCGGGAGGCAATCGAGTTTATTAAATTAATTGACAAGACTAGGCCATGATCGATCGCTTTCTTCACGAGATTATTTTCAGACTACGTGTACAATCCGAAGGAAGCCCGGCTTCGGAAAGCCATGCGGGAGCAGAGCCGCGAAGTGTCCCGACAGTCGATTCTTCAGAGCGCGAGCTCGTCAACGAGCAGTAACAGCAGCAGTAGCAGTAATAGCAACAGCAGCAACACCTCCAGTACGACGACAACTGTCAACACACCGAATGGAACTGCTCACGGCATTTCTGGCTCAAACGCATTCTTAAATCATCCAATGTCTTGTGCGTCGGCCACACCGACTGCCACAGTCTCCTCGCTATCTGGCAATTCTTCTTCGTACAATCCTGGAAGAATCGTCAATCCCTGGTTCACAGTCGGTCACACGCCGTCTGCCATGAAGCCAATGCTCTCCCATCGGGTGAGTTATTTCTTACCAATCAACTAAAATTAAAGCGAAAAAAAAAACAATTGACAAAAAAATTCTATAAAATTATCATCTACACTTGTGACAGTGCGATATACGATTTTATCGAGAAATCCCAAGTGCTAAAAACTTGACGATAAATTACTCACAATAATATTTACTGATAAGCATGAAGTTAAAAAAAAAATAAACTCGCGATGATTGTCAGTGCGAGTGTATTTTTAAACTTGAAAAAAAAATCGCGCGCCAGTATATACGTTATCATCTGCATCCCGCCATTTGAATGGTAGACGGTTTAATATTAGATTATCGATTCCAGGTTGTGCAGGCCCACTATGGCGCTGTACGTTCGATAAAAGACCAAAGAAATTTTGAGAAAGCCAAAAACTCTCTAAAGTTACAAATTATCGTCAAGTTTTTACAATATGTACTTGCGGTGTACATGTGTTGATAAAATTTTTATTTAATTGAAAAAAAACAGGCAGAGTGCGGCAGTGGTTTTTCTACAGCCTCCGCGACGGCGTGTTATCCCAGTGATTTTGGCGTTCATCGGGCGCTCGCGCGACCCACCAGCAACCCGAGTGCCGACGGCCTCGAGAGCAACGATTATTGCGGCATTGGCGAGTTCTCCGACGGTCAAAAGTGGCATCCTTACCAAGTAAGTGCCACCACCACTACCACCACCATGCGATCGATCGCATTGACACCGTTTTATTACGCTTGTCGGTTACACATACCTGATGACGGTTAAACCTCGTTGTCAATTGTATTTCAAATTTTTTTTTTCTGCTTCATTGCAGACCTCAACGACGCCGTATCACCCGAGAAATCCACCAATGTCGGCAATGACGAGTCGTCATGCCATGCAAAATGTCAATCATCATGGCCACGGTCCGTGGAATCAGTTTTGCGGTGTTCCCCTATGTAAGATTTTTTTTTTTCCAATCGAAAAATATTTTCAACAGTTGTTAGAAATACCATTGTAGCAATGTGGTATCAAAGAGCTATAAAACAATTATCTGCTGCTATTATTAAGCTCTTATCTGCGCTTGCAGTTATTATTTTTTTTTTTTTTTGGTTACCTCAATTTTATTTTATTTTTTCGTAGTTTCTATGAGCCACAGTCCAGTCGTACGAGGCCCACGGCACATGGTATTTCTACAAGACCAACAAGAGCGTCACTGTGGCTTTCCAGAAGAGATTCCTCCAATGTCGTATATACCCAACAAGGTAAATATTGCATTCATCAACATTATTGACACGTTCATCAACGTTTCATCACTGTAGGAACCCGAAAAGTGCATTGAAGACGCCCCAAGGTGGCAGCCAGTAATGTCCGCCGAGACAAATACAAATAATAACTTGGTGGCGGACCAACACGAGCCCGCGACACGCACGAAGGAGCATCATCAACCGTCATCAAAGATTGGCGACAATGCCTGCAAAGAGTACGACGATGCATCAGATGTTGTCCAGGCAAAAGCTCCCTCGAAGCAGCCTCTACCCGGATTCCATCAAGCCTTTGGTTCCACGGAAATTGGCAGATTCTCCAGATCGGAATTTTTTGCCAACATGGTCGGCGGCGATAGCAGTGGTGTAAGTAGAAATAGAAATTCTAGTCTCGAGACAACAGAGTCTTCTGCGGGTGGATCGTCTTCCTGCAACCTCGAAGAGGATATTCGCGCCGCGAATCCCAATTCAACTGACAATTTAAATGGCCAGAGTGTTACGCTGCACTATGACGACACCGCGACAAGGAATGCCATGCCCAGGTGGCACAGTCCGTATGTTAGTGCGATAGGAGGTGAAATTTAACGCATCACTAATAATATTATAAGCCAGTTAGTTGATATTTTTACTTTTATTGATTTTTCATTTGTCGTCAAAACAATTTATTTGTGTGGACGACGTCGTAGGTATATATGAGTGATGTGTCTCTGGAATTATCTGTGAAACGTAATCTGTGGATGGGTAAATATTATGCGCGCTATTTTGGGTGATTTGTAAATGACAATTGACGAATTTACAAGCGGCAGCTTACGTGAATTTTTTCGATTACTAGGTGATAAATAATATTCATTATAATATAAAATATTGCTTGAGGAGAATGGTGATGATAAAAATCTTAGAGAGAAAGAAAGAGAGAAAATCATTTAGTTGGAGATATTATAGTTATTTTTTTTTTGTTGTTCCATCGACTTATCCGCGTTCTACGTGTGAATCTCTGACGCGTGCCGTGCTAGATAATAATAATAATAATGTGTTATATTGAAGATGAAAAAAAAGAAAAGATTGTCACGAGAATTTCAATTGGTTATCAAAATTGTGCCTTTCGATAAACTTGATATATTAAGTGATATATGAATAACGCAGAGAAGCGTGTCAAGTATATATTGAAATTATTTAACAGAGATTGACGTAACAGAGTCAAGATCACAACCATTTCGTCACTCTCGTATTGTACATATATATGCACGCATGTATATTCGTGTAATTGTTTATAAATTTGACTCTTCTGGTTTATGAAAAATTGAAAGATAATCCACGCGGACATGTTTCTATTCATGTTTCACAGTTATACAATATTTGTAGATGCTATAGAAAATTTGGAAATTTTCCGAGGTTTAAAGGTTTCAAATGGCAATCTATAGATAAAAATCATCATAAAATAAACTACTAATAATATTAATACCAGGAGTTATAAGGCATTTTTCTGTCAAGCAAACATGTACATTGATTGTCCACATTTACAACAACAACAGCAACAAAGCAGAGATTAATGATAATCAAAGGAACTTTGAATTCATCCATTGCCAAATATATGTGGCAATCTAATAGCATATCCAATAATTGGGTTCAATTTTTCACAAATTACATTTATTACTATTTTTTTTCGAGATGACTTGACACGAAAATTCCTTCGTGGCATAAAATTCAACACAATTTATGTGTCTCGTTCAATAAGATAATCAAAATAATAACTGAAGAAGAAAAATGAAGTATCCTACATTTTATGAGTATAATCTCGCAATATGAAACAGTGAAAAATTCGTATTTTGTGCAGAGTCGATATTAATCATTAAAAAAAATGTTTAATCAACATATTTATCGAAATAATTAAAAAATACCATCAAATGGCTTTAAAAAAAAATTCAGAATCTGAAAAAATTGTTTTTTTTTTTTTTCGTCTGCAAATGATATCAAATACAAAGAAACATTTTATTGTTGTCGCATTTAATGTGAATGATGAGTGAATTTTTGACTGTTTCGTTGGTGATGAGTACGTTAACAATTTATTATTGTTAATAGGTTACTGATATATCTATTATCAAAGAATTAAATATGTGATAAAAGTTTAAATATAAGTATATACATGAAATGATATATATATAAATAATATATATATACACAAGATATTTAGCAGAATTCTTAGAATGAATATATATTATATTACTTCAATGTTGCATAGAGAGAGAGTGGCGGCCAGACAAAAAAAAATGAATCAACGTTAGATTTGTAGATAGTGATAATATCGTTAAAATATCATTTTATTTTATTTATTTTTATTTATTTTTTTTTTTGGTCAATTTTTAAGAGAATGTGCGTGCTATACACCCATCATCTATATATTATGGGACCAAATTCTTTATTTCCGTCTCTCACGCTTCACCGCCTAAATATAAATTAATATTCAATGAAATCAAGCATATATACACACATATATTGAATTGGCGATTTAATCAATCGACACGAGGACACGTGCCATATTCATTTTAAAAATAGTATATATTGCAATGTTTTTGAAAATTTGAGAAAAATCATCTTTAAAAAATTATAAAAATTGTCTTTTGCGATTTTTCAAAAATCTATATACAAGTTATTAAATTCTTACCCACAAATTATCAAACAATATCGCACGTTTAGGCCAAAAAAAATCCGCAACGGATTAATCGATATTAGTCATTATACATTCTATAGAGTGATGATTAATTAACTTTCAAGTATTTATAGCATATCGTTTACTCAAGCTCAAAATACACACACGCTTTGCGCCGTGATGATTCAACATCAATTAATTGGATATATCTTCGGGCTTTTGATGATCACGTTTATAGTAGATGAAAAAAAAAACAATTTTTATCATAAACAGATTTTTCCAACGAAAAAAGGAAAAACAAAAACGATTGAGATTATTGCGAGGTGGAGCTAATTGACTATTATATTTGATAATGTGTCCCATGAATATAAAGAAATTATTAGTTGAATGAAAGAAAGGTTTATGAGAACGATTGGTGCTGACTGTCGTTTTGATTTTTTTAACCACGATGATGGTCTCCATCCGTATCCCGATGATTGTATGTAGTTGTAATAGATTTTTTCAGCGCATATTTCACGCGCTCGATTTATATTATATGTAGATAAGTGAGAGAGGATACCCTTCCTCCAAATCCGTCCGACATCCGGTTTGGAGCAAGGATTGATATGAAAAAAAGGCTATCAAAAGATCTTCCATAGAATAGACCACAAAAAAATAATAAATCGCTACTTATAATAATGATTTCAGTGGTAAAAAAAAAAATTAATCATTCAAAATTTCAATCTTTACAAAATTATTATCTTGTCACTGATGAGCACAATTGAATTTTTATTAGACGTTCTATATTTAAAATATGCAAAAAAACAAAAATATTTCGTGCCACAATAAAGTCTTCAAAATCATCATCTATATTAGTATATAGAGATTCGAATAAGATAATAAAGTCAAAAGAGAAAAAAAAAATTAAAAATTTTACCGTCAAAATGCTCCAACGCGGTTTTAATAACATTTTTTTTCGTTTAAGCACGCAAAGAAAGTCATTATAGTAGTATGGCCCAAATAAATATATACAACTTGATAGATCCGAATTATAAAAAAAAAAAAAAACAAATATTAATAATAATAAAGAAATATTCAAAAACGTCGATCAGTAAAAAAAATCTGATCAATGTTCATCAATATACATATAATATAATTGCAGAAAATAAAACGAATGTGACGGAAAAAATATCAAAATAAACATTTATATAATAATATCAATCAACAATTAATATTAGTAAATCAATATTTTATTTGATTATTATTTTGTTTTGTAGCTGATACCTGACAGTTACCTTCCTGTATCCATGTTTCCGTATCCATCGACGTCTCGAAATTTACCAAACAATATTGCAATGCCACGAAATCACCCAGCGGCCACGGAAGAAATCATCATGCCAAATTACTGGATTACACCGAATTTTGGAATTCCTGCGTCAACGTCTAATTCGGTAATATTGTTTTCTAATTTTTTCATTTATTTATATTTCTTTAATTTGGATTTTGTTTTCTTTTCATTTGTAATTTGTAGAATTATCTAACATATTTTGATGTATCTCATGGCATGGAAGGCGAGTGGATTCATCACGCTGGGCAAGTGCTTCCTCAAGATTATCCAGCAACGTTAATTGAACGACCGACTTTCCTTTTCCACGATAATTGCCCGGTTCTTGCGCCCAACCAGTTGCCACCAGTAGTGTCGAACAATGAGGAAAGCTCGACTGGCTACCAGAGCACATGCAGTAGCGATAGTCAGGCGCAAATATTTCAAGATCTAAGTCAAAACAGCGAGGAGAAAGTCGACTCAACAACAAATACCAACAATTTACACGACAACGAGGACAATGACAGTCTTATTAATGTTGAAAATACTGATTGTTGATTTTATTTATTTGCATTCGCAGTGTAAAATCTTTTTCCCGTTTTTTTTTTCTTCTTATTATTTATTTATCTTTTTTTTCAACTATTTTAAACACTAGCGTTTGGTTTTAACTTTGATTTTAATGCGTTAATTGTATCATGGAATTCGGTACATTTGTCGAAAATGAGAACCTACAGGCAGCCAAGTTTGCTTTTATTTTTTAAAGCCTGGATATTTTTAGTCAGGGATGAAGAATTTATACGGCACGGCGGCAACCCTCAAATAATAATGGGATATATAAGAATCCTTCTTAGGTGGAAGAAGAAGAAGCTCATGCTCACCCATATCATCGTCAGAGAGCACTATATACACTACACACGGCGGCAACTCAGACCGCCAGGCGTCGGTCAGGTGTTGTAAAACGTCTCTCCAGCGCAACATTAAACATTGATTAACCCAAGAATTTTTATGGCATCCACCAGCCGCCGACGGGTTTGCTCTATTGATGCGTAGATAAAAAAAACAACCAAGCCTTCTCTGTTTACTTTTAATCAACATATATATATATATATATAATAAACCGATATATTCAATTTTTATCCGTTGTTTTAAACTCGAAAGAAAAAAAGAAGTTTGTTAAAAAAAAGCATTCACATATTTTGTTATAACTTGATACTTTTTTTTTTCTTTTGCAGATTTCAACAAAATTTTTAGCTAAATTGCACAAACAAATATTGGATATATTTCCGAAACGAATGATCGCAAACATCATCTCAGTCGTTCAAACATCCAACAGAGACACTTCTTGGATCCTGCATAGCACACTCTATATATAGCACACATATGATGTGTGTTGGTTTTTCCCATTTGTCTTGAGAAATACCAAAAGCCACAAAAAAACTGAGCATATATATTCATTTATATATATACTCACGTATATTTTCAACCTCCTGATGTCGTATACGTGTCCGTGAAGCTGATGAAGAAAAAAAGACATGAAATCCATCCAATGCGTGATGTAAAATATACCAAAAAAATTGAATCGAGACGATTGAATGAATCTCGCACGACGAGTCACCGAGTAAAACTGGGCAGAAATAATGAGCAAAATCGTGATAAATCCTGACATCTAAATGTCGACAATTGCCCAGCGTGTGACATGAGAATATAGACAGAATGTTGGATGGAATGGGCGGGAGTGAAAACTCTGGCGGGTGTCACACTGGGCATCACACAATATGCACAACAAGTTGGAATAGTTGAAGGATTGGACAGGCACCTGTAGAAAAAGGCGTGCCCGGCTAGGTGAGAAAACGATGCCTCACCCAATGACTGTTGGCCCTGCTGTTGGAACAGGTGAGAACCAATGAAGTTGCGGGTCCGCCATGTCCGGGCCCTAAGTGATCCTAATAGACTGCAATTATCACTTGGCGATGCTGAAAGAGTGGGCGGCCGATTCAGTAATGATAGGCAGAGCGACGAGGTCCGAGACGCTCAGGATTCTTCACCAGCTAGTGTGAAATATCGCGCCCAAGTGTTACAAGCGCATCCTCGATACACGCGCTCACCTAGGGGGCCATAGAGCCAAAGCACAGCTTTACCCAGTTGAGCGACAAGCGTAGTAATTACTTTGTTTAGTCAAATGTTAGTGTGTGCGCGCAAAAGGCCCGCAGGCCACGATTAAATCACGTTTCTAATTGATAAATTCATCATAGCCGCCTGCTGCGCGCCACTGTGAATTATATTCTCTCTACATCAGATCTAGCGCTTTCATGCGTGAACGAGGAATAATATACTTCACGTGTGAGCATCAGGTCAATTGCGCGGTGTGTATAGATGCAGTCGAGTTCCTCGTCACCTCTGGATCCCTCCAGTAGGCCCACTGCCTGCTGCGAAGTCGATCACAGAGGTGAGCATGATCGCGACGATCGACAGCAGGATCGCGCGCTCCGGCATCAGCAGTGCTCGGCCGCCGGACAGACTCTGTCACTGTCTCTGGAGGATCGGGAACTCTGGACGAGATTTCAAACCATCACAAATGAGATGATTGTGACTAAGAATGGAAGGTGGGTCCTGTCCGCCGTGCGAGCATGCGTCACAACCAGTTTTTATATTTCTTGCCGTCAGCTGTTAAGTGTGCTGATGGCGATAAAGATGTTTTTTTTTTCGAGTTATTTTATGGTTGATGATTGTTGATCTGGGGATTCTTGGGTTGCAGACGAATGTTTCCAGTCGTAAAAGTTGTCGCGAGGGGTCTGGAACCAGCGGCAATGTATACTTTACTCCTGGAATTCGTCCAAATTGATCCACACAGGTAAACGGTTTTTTTTTTGTTTTTGTATAGTATAAAATCAGTTTTTCCAGTTCTTTGCTGATAAAATTATTAATTAATCCTGGTGTGTGTACGGCAGATGGAAATATGTAAATGGGGAATGGGTGCCAGGTGGAAAAGCCGAGGTTGCACCGCCAAATCCAATCTATATCCATCCAGAGAGTCCAAATTTTGGGGCACACTGGATGAAAGAGGCTGTTTCATTCGCCAAAGTTAAACTCACCAACAAGTCCAATGGAAATGGACAAATTATGTTGAATTCTTTACACAAATACGAGCCGCAGGTTCATCTAGTTCGTGTTGGCGCCGAAGAACAGAGAACAGTAACATTTTACTTATTTTCTAACATTTTTTAACACCAAAAAAAAAAAAAATTCAGACCTATTTACATGCCAATATCTTGATAATGATGCAAGTTGGATAAATTTTGTCAAGGACCTTTTTTGTAGCTAATAAAATTTTCTACAAAAAAGATGTCTTGAAAAAAATTCCCATCTTCAATAGTTTAGAAGATATTTTGATTTAAAGCACCAAAATAATTTTACACATACCCTTTTTTTGACTCTATAGTTTTGCGATATTTCTTCTGCTTGCCAGGTTCTCACCTACAGATTTCCCGAGACGCAATTTATCGCTGTGACAGCCTATCAGAATGAGGAAGTCACTGGACTAAAGATAAAATACAATCCCTTTGCGAAGGCCTTCCTCGACGCGAAAGAACGTCCGACGGATCAGCAAACTTACCCACAGTGTGAGTCATTTCTTCTGCAATCAGTCAATACTCTGTTTAAAATAATTTTTTAATTTATCTAAAATTTTGGACATAAAAATCATTTCAACAGACACGAGCGCTTGGTTTCTTCCTCAACCGGCAATGAGCTACGATTACACACCGCCGCCCCCAATCGCCGTGGCGCAGAGTCAAGTGCCAAACTCCTCGAGTCAACTGTCAAATACCTGTACAATATCATCGGCAAGTCATAAAGGCTCGTGTAGAACATCGCCCTACACTGTCAGACACAAATACCTGCAGGAGGGTTTGTATTTATCGAGCTTTATTGGCACACTATCGTACCCAAAAGTCCCTTTTTTAGCGTCAAGTATTTCAGACGAGAACGTGGACCCCTATGGGTCAGTGCCACTGCTGGATTCGACGGCGTACGTCACGTCCAACTGGTCGCCACGCAGTCCGGAGCCTTTGCCACCACTCAATGCAAGTTTGCCGCAGGAGTGGCCGGCATCTCCGCTGCCCTCGCCCTCGTCCTCGCCGTCGGCGCCCGGCTACAGTCACATTTCACTTGGGAGATCGTCGGGCCTGGCCTCGACAACGTCGAGCAGCTGCACGTTTTATATCCCGCCGACTTGTGGCTCCAGTCCACACGAACACGTGGCCGAATCTACAAGCTGGCTCCATTCAGTCGAGCAGCAGCAACAGCAGCAGCAGCAGCAGTCCTACCTCAATTTAAACCTGCACCTCCACCATCAGATTCCATCGTACCCGCGCGGAACTGCTGCACTCCACGTCCTGCAGCCAAATGATTTGAGCCACTCGGACCCAAGTCTGGCGTCCGAGACGCACAACTACGACCAGGAGTACCATCAGTCGGCGGAGAATAGTGACCAGGGACAGCTGCTGCAGCTCGACTCGCAAAGTTCGGCCGCTTCCCCGGCGGCCAATGCGGACCATCAGTACAATCATGCAAAGAGTCATCGCATTGTCGCATACTCGGGACAGAATTCTGACGGTATCGACGACAGGATGGCAAGCGAGCGTTAGTTGGACGTATATAGCATTGGGGTAGCTATCGCATGTATATCGAATTGCTGAATGCTCTGATGATATGGCCGTTACAGTTTTGTATTTTCAGTTGACTTTGGATCAGTTATATCGCCGCGCAGCAAAATGTTATTGCGGAGGTTCTGGCGAGTTTATCGTAAAAGTTATTTATAAAAACAATAAATAGGATATTTTCAAGTAGAAGAGGAGAATCTCTTGTGTCGGAGAAAGACCTTTGTGTGAGTAGGACATGTACTGTTGAAATTATTGAATTTAATATGTTACAACTGACCGAATAAATCAAAATCACAATCCATTTTTTTATATGGTTACATATACGTGAGATCAAATCCCAATCCCCAAGATATATTTTTTTTTTCCAGATTGGCATTGTTCATCTTATACAAAATATTTTATGTGGGATAAAAATTAATTTACTTTATTTAAACAATGACCAAAACGCTTGAATAATAAAAAAAAGGTTTTTTTTTTTAATTTAGTTTTTTGGAAATTGTGACTACAGATCGATAGTTACAAAAATTTCTGTCAAATGTTTTTTATAAATAAAATTGTGCGATATCTTGCGTATTCACCGAGTTATCATAAAAAAACTAACTGGTTTTTCCGTGAGAATTCGATAAATAAGGGTAATATCAAAAAATATTTTCAGTAATAAATTGTTGAGCGTCAAATTTTCTACAAAAAACTTTCTGTAACTATCAAACTTTACCCAGAAACCGCAAAAAACTGAATTTAAAACTGAGAAGGGGGGACGTATATACATACGTACTCTTCCCATTTTTTTAGAAAATTTATTTCACAGTAGAGTAATATTGTATTTTTTCGTTTTTCCTCGATATTTCGCGAAATAAGAGAGGTATCGAAAAATGTTACTCTACATTAATTGTTGACCATTTAATTTTCTACAAATTATGTTGAATAAAATTTTCTGCAACGCTTCATCCGTAGCCGGAAAATCCAAAAAACTGATTTTTTTTTGGTGTTTTGAATCAATTAATCAGCTTCAATTGGAGTGAATATTAAATATATAAGGTAAGAAGCTGTTTAAACTACGAAATTTGCATTATTTTGGTGTTTTTTGACGCCGAAAGAGTTCGGATTTATTGCGATGATATGCCCCGTTCGATGGATAAGTAATTTTGTTAAGTATTTTTATAAATTAAATTTAACGCGACTTGACCCGTTTTATACAACAAAAATTTTTTTGCGGCCGCAGCGCCATCTCGCGGCGAGTGACAGAACTAAATTTTCGTTAAAAAGCCGGAAATTTGTCTGAAAAAATTAGTTCTGCAATTTTCCGTGAGGTGGCGCTGCGGTCGCAAATCATGATTTTTCGATTTTCGTCAATATCTCACGAAATAAGGAAGATATCGACAAATGTCACTCTTTATAAATTATTGAAAATTAAATTTCCTACAAATTATGTCGAATGAAATTTTCTGTAGCTCTTCATCCGTAGCCAGAAAATCAAAAAAACTGAATTTCAGAAAATGTTTTTTTTCTCTCGATTAATAGCAGTTAATTAGTGTAATTATTAATTATATATGATAAAAAGTTGTTTAAGCCACGGAATTCTCGTTATTTCAGTGTTTTTTCGACGCTTAAAAAATCTGAACTTTTTTAAAACACTAAAATAACGCTAATTTTATAAATTAAACAACTTTTTATCGCATATAATTTATCATTAGACTAATTAACTGCTATTAATCACGAGAAAAAAAACATTTTCCGAAATTCAGTTTAATCCATTTTCTGGCTACAATTTAAGAGCTACAAAAAATTTTACTTGACATAATTTGTAGAAAATTTAATTTGCAATAATTTATATGGAGTGACATTTTTCGATATCTCCTTTATTTCGCGAGATATTGAGGAAAATCGAAAAATCGTTATTTGCGACCGCAGCGCCACCTCGTGGCAAATTGCGGAACTAATTTTTTCCGACAAATTGACGGATTTTTCATGGAAAATTTAGTTCTGCAATTTGCCACGGGGTGGCGCTGCGGTCGCAAATCACGATTTTTCGTTTTTTCCCGATATCTCGCGAAATAAGGGAGATATCGAAAAATGTTGCTCTACATAAATTATTAAAAATTTAATTTCCTACAAAATATGTTTAGCAAATTTTTCTGTAGCTCTTCATCCGTAGCCAGAAAATCAAAAAAACTAAATTTGTAGGAAATTAAATGTTGAATAATTTATGTAGAGCAACATTTTTCGATATCTTCCTTATTTCGCGAGATATCGAGGAAAAACGAAAAATCACGATTTGCGACCGCAGCGCCACCCCGTGGTAAATTGCAGAACTAAATTTTCCATGAAAAATTCGTCAATTTGTCGGAAAAATTAGTTCCGCAATTTGCCACGAGGTGGCGCTGCGATCGCAAATCACGGTTTTTCGTTTTTCCTCAATATCTCGCGAAATAAAGGAGACATCGCAAAATGTCACTCTATATAAATCATTGCAAATTAAATTTCCTACAAATTATGTCAAATAAAATTTTTTGTAGCTCTTAAATTGTAGCCAGAAAATGGATTAAACTGAATTTCGGAAAATGTTTTTTTTCTCGTGATTAATAGCAGTTAATTAGTCTAATGATCAATTATATACGATAAAAAGTTGTTTAATTCATGAAATTAGCGTAATTTTAGTGTTTTAAAAAAGTTCAGATTTTTTCAGCGTAGAAAAAACACTAAAATACCGTGAATTTCGTAGCTTAAACAACTTTTTATGATACATAATTAACAATTAGACTTATTAATTGCCATTAATCACGAGAAAAAAAACATTTTCTGAAATTCAGTTTTTTGGATTTTCTGGCTACAGATTAAGAGCTACAGAAAATTTCACTAACATTTTTTGTAGGAAATTAAATTTTTAATAATTTATGTAGAGGAACATTTTTCGATATCTCCCTTATTTCGCGAGATATCGGGGAAAAACGAAAAATCATTATTTGCGACCGCAGCACCTGCACCTCGTGGTAATTTACAGAACTAAATTTTCCATGAAAAATTCGTCAATTTGTCTGAAAAATTTAGTTAACTTTATAAAATTTTGTGTAACTTTCTATCCGTAGCAACAATTTCCAAAAAATTAAATTAAAAAAAAAACTTTTCTTTATTTTTCAAGCGTTGGGTTATTGTTTAAATAAAATAAATTAATTGTTATATTACATAAAATATACTGTATAAGATAAACAATGCCAAATTAAAAAAACAAAAAGTTGCCTTTAGCCGGTTTTGATCCTTCATTTTCTATCTCGATAAGCGAGCACCTTATCCCTTAGACTATTGTATAGTCTCGCAAATTTTGTGATATTACTCATATCTAAAGAACACATTTCATTTATTTAGAAAAAAAAAATTTATAAATTTAATGCAGTGAAATTTTTTTTTTTTTTTTCAAATATCAATTTAAAAAAGAGTAATTAATTTTGCTACTTATAAATGGATTAAGGTGAAATTCGGCGAGACCGTAGATGCAAGGACATTATTCACTTATTTTCAATTTCAAAAGCCTGGCATAATTAGGGTAGGAATAATAAGGGACAGCATATAGCCTCTCGACGGCATCTTTAGCTGTATATCTACATACAATAATAACCACCGCTGACTGATGCTCAACTATGCGAAGCACTCTTGAGCGTTTCCGAGCATGCTGTCAACTGTCAAAAATACGTCATTGCCGACAGAAGGCAGTGTGACACACTGACGCACTTTTACTAGTAAATCCACTTTATTATTATTATTATTATTATTATTATCAAATTAAAGGTTAGAACGTTATTTTTTTTCAACAATTCGATATTTTGCGACTATTTAATTAGATATAAATAAATTACAATGTCAATCGAAGCATTGAGATTGTATAAAGATTTAATACGATACGGACAAAGATTGCAGCTGACCAACAAATTATATTTCCGCTTCCGAGTGCGAAAGAGTTTTTGGGAAAATCGAGCACTCACCAATCCTCAAGATATTCAATTTGAATTAGAGGTAAATCCATGTTTTTCCATAATTAATTACTGAAACTAACAATCTATAATAATCCAACAGAAAGGCCGTCAACTTTTACTGAATAAACGAATACTTTAAATCGAAAGCAAAAAAAAAATTCGAAAAAATGTTTGGTCGTTGGCGATCAGTGTCAACAAATATATTCACCCGTTCTCCATGGATTTATCTCGCTCGACAAAAGTCCTACAAGTCAGACCTGGATCATTCTCTCGTGCCAACGCTCAATGACAAGGACTTGGAGGAGCAGGCAGTGAGAGGAAGTGGTCCAGGTGGCCAAGCAACAAACAGAACCAACAATGCCGTAGTCTTAAAGCACAAACCAACTGGATTAGTAGTAAAGTGTCACCAAACTCGAAGTTTATCTGAAAATCGTAAAATCGCCCGACAAATATTAATTACAAAATTAGATAATCATCAAAATGGTGAAAAATCAATAGAAAATCAAATTCGAATATTGCAAACACAGGAATCATCTATCAAGGAACGCAGGAGAAAAAAAAAATTAGAGTTAAAAAAAGCTTTTATGGAGCGTGAGGGCTTAGACTGATTTTATCACTGATTAAACATTACGTTTGTATGAATAATTCTGTATATTTCTTTTTCAAAATCTATTTTAAGGAAACAAAACGGAATATATAATGGTTGGTAAAAAAATATAAAGCACATTTTTAAAAAGAAAAAAAAATATCTCAATTAAAATCATATACAAATACAACATAATTTTTTTTGTTCTTTTTTGCCAAAAAAAAAATCAACGCAGTCTTGCACACTGACTGTAATTTCTCAAGAAAAAAGCAGTCAATAAAATTGACAATTACAGAAAATAGTAAAATTATATATCAATAATTAAATTCGTATATTATGTGTGTGTGTGTGTCATAACTCAGTACAGAATCATCAGTAAATTGGATTTGTTGTTTTTTTTTTTTGTAAAAAGAATGCGATTTTTTTTTATAATAATACACAATTCATGAATGTCTACACGTGAAATGACCATAAATACTAAATTATATTATTTAATTACGATGTTTGTACAAGTGGTAGAATGTGCAGTTAAATTTCTAAGATTCAAGGATGGACATTATTACGAAAAATAATCTCCAGCATCGAACAAAAAAAATTCATCTGATACATACAATGATTGAGTGAATATTTTCAACTGTTTTTTATCCATCGGCCAAGAGGGCCTTTGGCGCGTTTGTATCGTTTGGCTGGTGGAGAAACAGTCAATTTGGGTGAACTTGAGCTTCTTAATCGCCGATTACTTGCCACAGTCACCGACAAAATACTTTGATCCATGTCAACTTGATCCTCAATCTTCATCACCCGAACAACCGGCTGAAACTCGATACTCGATCGACGCTGCTGTATCTCCGACGGTGGACTAACTCGTTCGCATTCAGCATCAGGCTCCAATTGATCTTTCCGACAATTTTCATTGTCAAAACTCGATTCGGTACCTTTTCGCGGCAATTTCTTATTCTTCACCGTCTTTTTTGGACTGACATTGTCCTTTTTTTTACAGGAAGAGTCACCACCGGCCGATGATTCCGCTTCAATTTCCCCGCCGCTACTGTCACGAAGCCTTTTTCTACTCATTGGACCCGTTGAATAGTTCTTTCTCAAGATTATACCTGAGCCGCTTTTTTGCCTGTAGAGATTGTCGTGATTTTCAATTTCCTTGTGAGAATCCAGAGCAGCCACAGATGACGAGGCACGTGCATCTGTGTCACGCTGACGCCGTCGTGTAACAGATTTTAAATTTAATTGCTGCCTCGCACTTGTCGTTCGCGCGTCCTGTCTAAAAACATTTTCATGATTTTCATCATTAGCCTCGTGACGTTTTCGCCCTACCGACTCCCCATAAGTCTTTTCCGATTCACTTGCTGTCTGACATTCCGATGAATTGCTTGTGGATTTACATTTAGTTAATTTTCCCTCTTGCGAGCCAGTTGACGACTCAACAACTGACACTTGCAGTCTCTCACAAATACTCTGTTTATTCCGTTTGTTCTCCTCACCCTCCTCATCCTCCTCTTCCTCCTCCCCTTCCTCTTCCTCCTCCTCTTCGCCCTCGGTTGTTTGAGCCTTGGACAGTTGATTTTCTTGCTCGCAATCAACATCAGGAATTGTTGGTAATTTACTCGGCAATTTTCTTCGTGCTTTTATTCCCGGCCAACCTGTTCGATTTTTCCGTCGTTTTCGTCGCTTCAACGGCGATTCTGTCACAACCTCACCACACTCGGAGCTGGCACACGATGAATTTTCAATGCCATTCACATGTTGATGGCAATTGTCCAGCAATTCAATCAAATTTATCGGCGGTCCTGGTGGCTCAGATGCGGGCACAATTTCTGCACTGATGTCCGGATCCGGTTCAAATGAATCATCCATTGGTATTTTTACATCCAACATGTCATCTATGCTTTTGGCAATTTCCCGTATGTCCATGTCCGTACTGGACTTTACGTCAGACTTGGGTGTGTTGGCTCCAGATCGCGATTCCTCGTGGACAACACTGAGATTCGGTGAGTTTCTGTGCTCCAATTGTTGCTGCTCTCTTTTACGAATAATTGTCGACATGATTGCCAACGTTGACGCATGACATCGAGGACTTTTTCTCGGCGATCTGCCCAATCCATTGGGTCCGCGCGCTTTGGCTGCTTTTTTTCTCGCTTCATTGTTCTTTTGACAGAGTTTCACGAGTGTCTCGTGAAAATTGTCAATCTCATACGGTAATAGGAATGGTTTACCCGCATCCGACTCGCTGAAATAGTGCCAAAACTCCGCACCCTCATCCTGACGCTGATAGGTCTGATACCATGGCTCAGATTTAGGAATTGACTCGAATGAAAAGTGCATTTTTTCTATTTCTGCAGATGGCTTGGACGGATAGAGTTTTTCCTCGGCAATTGTACCCTCAGTCTCCGACTTTTCAGCTGCTGACGCGGCTTCCTTTAATGGAGAATCCTTTGTTGAAGGTTGATCTGGTTCTTTTGTACAGCCTGGACCACTCTGAAACCTCAATCGACTGCCAGGTGTTTCAAATTTATAGTAGGCAGTGTTATCTTCAATAAGCGCCTCTGCCTGTGTTCGTCGTCTCTTTCGTGCTCGACCCATTGCCGTAGAATCTTGCGAATCCTCGTCAATAGTTGGCTCCTCTTTGATTGGTGAACTGAGCGGCGAATTATCCGTTTTTGGTGACGAAATAATCATTGAAGATTTTTCCTGTCCATCATCCTCACTCTCTGTGTCCTTTGGTAATATACTACTTGCATTACTACTGTCTTTCTCATTATTCCAGTCACTTGATTCATCTCTTCGCGAATCGCCAAACATAAACATTTCAGCTTCATCACTTAGTAGAGACAATTCCGACTTTCGCACACGTTTAAATCGCACTACAACTGGTTTTTCACTAGATGGACCCTCTTTCTTTACCTCCTTCTCTATCTCTTTTGTTGGGCTCGCATTATTTGACACATACGCTGTGTTTGATCGCAATTTATTTCCCAATACTTCAACCTTGTAGTACGCACGATTGTCCTCGATTAAACGCTCCTCCACAGAAAGTCTTGGTCGAGCTCTGGAAGATCGTATAACTCGTTTATTAAACCTTCCTAATCTCGACTTTTCATCCTTTTTCTCATTTTTATTATCATCCTCGGGAACTTGTGATGATGCCTCGAGACATTTTTCTGCCTCTTTACTCTCACCATTACACGTTGATACTGGATTTTCAGTATTTTCTTGGATTTTCAAACTATCTACAGGTTTTGTACGTTGTTCACTGGACTTGCAAGTATCCAGGGAGGATAATTTTAGTATTCCATTAGCTCTAAATTCCTTAATTGGTGACTTGTCGTCGTATTCTGGAATTAGTCTAACTTCACATTCTTGTGTCTTCTTGATAGACACTGCTGATTGATCAGGAGAATGATTTTTCTCCTTTGGACTTTCACTAGTTCGTTGTTCTACACTAGATACTTGAGTTTTTTTCTTAGTTGTTCTATCATCAACGCGCGACACCGGAGAACATTTTTTCGGCGTTTGTTCATTAGCTTCTTTCTTCTCAAATCGCACATCATTTAATTCAGTCAATGGACTCTTCTCTACAATCTTAGCATCACTGATTCTATCATCGTCGCATTTATCCGGTGGATCATCTTCCTCTATCCAAATTGTCCCCTTGGCACGTTTCTTTATTGTATAACGCTCAAATTTCTCGTAGAATTTTTCATTCTTTTCCACTTCATGCCACGGACTACCCTTCGAACGCAATAAATGGCCACTCTCGTGTTTCGTACGCGTACGTAAATTATGCGGCGAACTAAGCTTAAGATTAAGCTTGCGTTGCGTCCCATTGCACTGCACCATTTTTAGTTCATCTACACCAAAATCAACTGATTCAACAGTTTGATCTTTTTCACTTCGAATCACACCGTGGAGACTGTCATTTCCGTTGACGAACAACTCTTGTCTGTAAAAAAAAAAATCAAACAAACGGCTCATGTAGACTACTAATAACTTTGTTTCATTTTTTTTAAATAAAAATTTCACTCACTTGACGTCATCGGACTGGTTGAGCTTTAAAAATGCCTCGACGTTAGTTCCAGCACTTATTAGAGTATCCAGAGACAGGAAGTTATCGTTGTTACGGACGAAAGCAAGATGTTTCTCGCTGTCTATGTGCTTTGATAAGTCTTTGTAGTCACTGCGACATATTTCACAGTAGCCTGCAACCAACTGTTCAGATCTTCGAGTACGCGTTGCTGTAGCACGCGGTTTGCGTGTCATCTCTTTTTTCTAGAATTTACCAATGGTATAAATGAAACTAATATAATCAAAATAATTGATATTACATAAGACCTAGTAGTAGTAGTAGTAGGAATTACCTTGTTTACTTTAGCACTCTTCAAATTTTCCTCCTTATTGCCTCGTAACTTTGTGTCAAAAGGCGACGATCCCAATGCACCGTCGAAATTTAACGTTGGCCACACTGATAACTCCAAAAAAACGGGTCTCGTCTCTCTGGAAAAAAAAAAACGAGAAACATCTCTCTGTCAGTGCATTTCACAAGTATTTACACAGCGTGATATTTACACCCAAGTGAGTTAAAAAAATATATAATATACCTCTGATATGATTCAAACTTGACGTATGAGCTCTTAAAATCTTTAACTTTAAAATCCTTTTCCGTACCAGTACGATTAATACTTTTGAAAGTACTTGAGTCCTTTAATGTTACATAAATCTTATCCAACCAAGCTTGCAATTTGTCGGTAGTCCAGATAGGTATGCCCCAGTTATGGGCGTTATCAAGCGGATCTACTGAACACTGTTGCGGTTGTGTCCGAACACGTTCCAACATTGCATCCACCCGGGATTTCTGCAGAGAAAACAATTGATGAGCATTGTCACTATGTTGTTTGACAAAACATTGGAAATAAATTAAAGGAAAAATATTTTAAAAAATACACACGGTTCTCTGGGCAGGCTGACCCCTTGTATTAGTGGAGTTTGAGAGAGGACATTCACCGTTCAAGGACGGCGTTGGAGGCGTCCAAGTTGGAGTTGGGACCTCTACACTCCTCAGCGAGGGAGGTCCCACACTCCCTCCACTGGTGTAACCCCATTTTCGTTTCTCCGAGTTTGCCTGTTTGAATTTCGCTGCTCGATCGCTCACAACGAGCGTCACACTCTGGTCTAAAAATAATTCAATGCTCTGCAAATAACAAATTAAATCACAATTATTATCACGTATGATGTAAATACTTGAATAATTATTCATAATCATTTGGAGTGAATAAATGACTTGACTACTCTGTGTTTACATGAGATTTACGCTTGGTCGATTACAAAATTATCATCTGCCAAAAGTATTTTTTTTTTTCGCTGACACGAGGAAAATTGACACAATAATGACTGTTAAATCCAATTGCAAGATTTTCCACACTATTGTCCAGGGTGTTGTGATGACGAAAAACAAACATTGGATCAAGAGCACCAAGCATAGAAGCCGAAATGGAGCAATGGCAGAGAGCAAACAGATGAAAATAAAGGTTGGAAATGTATGGAAATATTGAGTTTGTCGATGTATTAGGTTTTATACAAGGTAACTTACACGTAAGCGTTGGTGAAATCAGTGACTCGACGACGTTGGGCTACTGTCAGGTATACTTGATGCACCAACATTCACGCAAAACACTCTGATGCACATTATTATTTCGCGCAGCCGACGCCTCGACAAGAATTCCACGCATGCGATAAAAAGAGCAACAACCTCTTGATTTTGAGTCACCTGCTAGTTATTTTCAAGCATTTGATAACACTCACAGGAGCCAGACTAGCTGAGAAATAATACAAACAATACAGTCCCAAATGAAACGTAAGATTGTTTGCCCCTTATTGAACTGTCACGCACAAAATGGCCATTCGCCGTTAACAGCTTGCTAGTTGGGCCTGGTGGCGGCGCTTTACGGCCCAAATACTATTTCTTTATTTTCTCAATGCAACCTGGATGCCCAAGATAATTTCAAGTAATCCCCAACGTTGATTTAATTAATGTTGTTCCGATTAATTTTGTTGATGAACACATTTGCCGAAAGCTAATCGCTTGCTTAGCTACCTTCACACAGCGCTCACAAGATGGCGCCTTCTAACCGTAAGAATGCGCGGCTCTGCACAGTGCACACACACCCCCACACGTGCACACATTGACACACCTCATATCTGTGAGTCGTGCCCGGCCGCGAGGCGAACGCAATATCCACCACAGTTTCACATACAAACACACATTAGTTGAGTATTGTAATAATGCAGCTGGTCCCCCCCAGGGAGATTGTTAGCAAAAAATTGCCTACTTGTCAATAAAAATTTACCGGCAGCTCTTGTATCGATAGATGCTTGGCATTTCAGATTAAAACTAACTACTAGAAATTGGCGGGAAAAACTTGCATCACTTTTTCAACATTATTTTAGATCAAATTATTATACATACCCCTCCACAATCCTTTATTCGGGTCTCTAACTTGCTTGCCAAAACATGATTCTTCACGTCGAGGTAAAATTTCTTCTTCTCCAATGGCTTGTCTCCCCTTTGCAGCCGAAGGTCTGTAACAAAATCGTTTATTAGACACACACACACGTGATGTCAGTGGTGTTGTTCAATGAAAAGTAGGCTAGAAATTGATACTTTTGACTCTTAATACGATTGTTTAAATTTGTTTTTTGGGCAATTTCACTTAATTTAGAGAAAAAGCTAACATTCAATCAACTGCGTAGATAAAATGATAATAAGAGTGTTATAATAGAGGCCAAGTTATTGAATTAAAAATTGTGTAGACATACTAGATGGTCGTTGAACTGTTGTATTCTTTGGTAGAGATTGTTGATTCTGATGCTGTTGCTTTGACGGTGATACCATTCCTATTAGATAATCATGAACAACGTTACTATCTCCTTTGTACAGACTTGTCCTGTTGCTAAAATGCTTTCCATTCTCCCAGAGATTGATGACAAAATAGAGTTAGTGAGAATTCATCCGGCCTCAGGCAACATTTACTGAATGTCCAAGAATGTCACGAATTTTTCCGCTATCTAAACACTCGTTAGGATGATAAACTCATTGAACTGTGCGTAATTTTTTATACAGGCATCAGTAGAGATCAACGAATTGCATTGTGTAGAAACACGAACAGTTAATTTCGCGACAGATAAACGCGAGAGGAGACTTTGGGCAGAATTTTCATCGCAACTACCGGTAGCGCAACTACCGGTAGCCATTTGCGACAAAACCCGTTTCAACCAATCATGGCCGCTCCTCTAGAAAAGCTGACTGCTGATTGGCTGAAATATTCCGTCAGCCAATCACGTTGTTCCTTCACTGGTCGTCATCCAATGGCGTCCGCCGTGAACGTACGCGCTGCAATACGATTGGACGATTCGGAAATATATCAATTTTCAATTGAAAGATAATACTAATTATTATGATAATAGAAATTATTATAAATCAAACGAAAATATATATTCCATTTTTCTGTCCAACGACATTCCTGCCGAATTTTTTATTGGGAAATTGGCGTCCCTGAAATTTCGTTATGGGAACCAATCAAATTGCGCCGTTGTCATATTTCAATTTTTTTATGCTAGTATTTTCAAAGATAGTTGATAAATTTGTATTGACAATTAGTAAAATAATAGGTAAAATAATTATATAAATAAAAGATCATCGAAATTTGTATATAAATAGGAAATATCTGATAATTATTTTGGAGTTTCTAGAGAATTCGAATTAGACGCGACGCCATGTTGGTACAAGGGAGACACTGCGGGAGCACACACCACAGTACCGCACTGAGTCGTAGCCAAGTTCACATCGCAGTCGAGTTTTTCCACCTTTGTCGTAAGTCTCTCGGCCTCGTACTACACGGAGTAAGACTGTTCCTGCCGTATCGAAAATAAGTGAATTTTTAATCCATCGAGTGTGCATTCAAGTTGAAAAAAAAGTGATTGTGTCTCGGTACGTGCTGGCAATATTCTTACTCATAAAAATTTAATCGTTTAAAATTCAGGAAAATTGTCATTATTCACAAAGGTAAAATACACATTTGTCCCATACATATTTATTAACTTTATGTCCTTTCTACAAAACGCTTTCTTTTCATCAATATCATATATCGTTAGCCTAAGATACATCACTATTTATCCACACAATTTCCTAAACAACAGTTCATTTAATTGTGCATTTTCACTTTTTATAATTTGTAGTGCGAACTTGTAGCAAATTTTGTTCCCCCACAATCCGCGCACAGCTGAAGCACTCTGTGCAATCAGAAGTGTTCCTTTGCTATAATATTATCATTATTTCCTCCAAAAATCGTAATATAATTGCCGAGAAATAAAATATTCTTTGGCAATCGTGAAATCTGTGTTTTGTCGAATTACTCATGCAATGGACCTTGAGCCAGCACAAGTCAATTGTAAAGTTATGAATATACTGCGTTCGTGACTAACATTGTCTAGTGCATAAAACTCATTCCCTCAATGCGAATCAATTCTTATCAATTAAACTTATCGGACCCAGTAAAGCTTTCAAACATTGCTATAAACACTATCAAGCAAGCTCACGTTTCCATGGCACCGTTTAAACTATAGCAACCGTGTTTTTTTTTTCTTTTTCACATAAAAAAAAATCTAGATACAGTACACAAATAGAAATCGAGAAAGTACAATTGACTGACAATTTAACGAGCTATCTATTGTCGATAATAGTGGCAATTTACCGTGACAAAAGCTTGCATGAAATAATCAAAACAACCCAGATACTTGTAGTGATTGTCGACATTGTCCAAGCATTTCCGATCACACATACTTTAGAGTCTACTTATTGCAGGTCACACTCTACAATATTGTCGTGTTTTTCATTGGAATTGTCTCTGAAAATACCAGAAACAAATTATTTTGTTTTCTCGTCGTGGTGGCAATGACAACACACAGCAGAGCCTTCTACATCAAACACACGTCCGCAGGGAGTCATCAACGTTGACTCTGAATATGACCGTATACACATCATACCATCATCTTCATCATCGCCGTCACACACGTGAAAATCATTTCTAGTTTCATAACTAAAAGGATCTTATTACCAAGGAAGGCAGCAGAACGCTCTCTGTTTGATTCTCCTCGCATATCTGTTTCGGAAACGCAAAGTTTTGTATTTCAACCCACGCTCGATTACTTAAGAGTGTCTGATGACATTTTTTTGTTCTTTTCGTGACACGGAAGCCCATGAAAAAATGAATTTTTTCGAGATAACTTGATGGATTTAATGGAGGCCCAGTCATATATTGGACAGGTCTTTCAATCTTTGTCGCATGGCGACTAATCGTCCAGCAGATCACACGAGATTTAGATAAAAAGTAGAAGGCGTAATTGTAAAGATGGTCTGGTTCAAAATGATATCCATCGATAGGTTGGCTGGCCAAATATGTATGACTGACGTCACGCAGTCGACTCGACACCGTTGAGGACACCCACCTCTCTTCTCTTAGCACACAAGCACTGTATACACACTGTTGGATATGTGTAGTCCCCTACACTTGGCAATTAAGCAACTTGGCATGTTTTTCCGCTTTTCCTTCCTGCTGCCAACCACAAAGTCATCCTGCCTTCCTCAACGTCCAATAGATTATAGCTTCAACGCAAATAGATGGACATGCTCTACTATCTCGTGTTGTATATATTGTTGCATCAATGGCTAAAGCTCGTGTAAATCGAATGAGAGTTGGTTTGATTGTTGGAGACGCGCCCACGACGACCCACGTGTGAAATCGCCCGCGAATACTATGGTCATGCGATGACGACGAGGACGAAAATGAAGGCAAACTCTCGAGGTCAATCGAAAGAAAATTCAAATATTCTTTTTTTTTTTCCTTTTATTTGACAATATATGAATCAAGATTAATATTTCAAACATGCCATCAGTACTACAACTATTGATCATATGCGTTGAATCATCTGAAGAAATTCTTCTAAAGATATCTCGTGGATTTATTTATAAAAGATGATCATCTATTTTGAAATATTCAACTTGCACAGATTCACATTTATTGAGTACTTTCTCTCTTGTGCGCTCCATCTGTCGCATTGTTTTACTTTCATGACATTGATCGCTAGTGCATATTATTTTTGTTGGCATAAAGAAACCCGTGACAACGCGAAAGACTGTTGACATTCTTTTGTAAACATTTCGTTTATAAAATTACTGTCAAGGACAGTTTTTTTTTCCGAAATAAACTGACTTTTCCGATTGAAATTTGATTGATTTTTCTTTAGAATTTTTTGGATTTTAGAAAATCTGAAAGGAAGTTACGAGTGAATTATTTTAGTTGTAATGACTGATGTTTGTTAAATTTCTCCAAGTGTCTTAATTGCTTAGCAATTATCAAAGCACAGATTATTAATATATATAGAGCATTGTTGTGCATTGTTTAATAGGGGTCAGTGGAGCAAGAGCACGTTTAATCGCACATGCTATAAAAAAAACGGTGTCAATTGAGCGCCAAGTAACCACGCACTTTTCTCTATTTCCTCTACAGGTAGCTGCTATCTCGCATCAGCGAGGAATCCATTAGTTTTCGGACATTAGATTGTTAGAATCATGGTGGACTACTACAGAACTTTGGATATTGGACGAACCGCAACAACTGTTGAAATTAAAAAGGCGTAAGTAAATCAATCAAATTTATCTTGTTTTTTTTTTTATCGAGTACCAAAAAAAGAAAGTCGACTATGAGCCAAATATGTGCAGTAACCATCAAGTAGTATTTGAGTGTAGAGAGTGGATATAAGATTTGTCTTGTTTGCAATTTTCATTTTACCGCGGCCAAGGTTGACATCTCGGTCGAGAGGTCTATGACCTCACGAGTCACTAAATTGCAATTCAATTTTTCTATATGGTTTACAGTCGCTTTTAAACGATGAAATAGCGATAAAGAATTTGGTATTTCTTATTGCAGATATCGTAAATTAGCTCTCAAATGGCATCCGGATAAAAATCCCGACAGTCTTGACGAGTCAACGAAGAAATTCAAAGAGATCTCGGAGGCGTACGAGGTATTGAGTGATGGTGAGTCATGTCTGGCAGGGTTTTTTCTTAAAATGAAACATAATTATTAGTCACTTTATGGAAAAAACACAATCTCAATTAATCCGTTTATCCAATCACTCAATTATCTTAAAATCCAATTAAATCTTTAAATGGAACAAAACAATTAACATTAGTATAAACTAAGCATTAAAAAATTCCTTATCATGAAGTTAATTAATTTTTTTTTTTATGTTTTTTAAACAGAAAAAAAACGAAAAATTTATGATCAATATGGAAAGGATGGTCTACAAATTCCGGGAAGCAAACGCAGACATGAGGATGATTTGGATCCACATTTCAGTGAATGGTTTGCCTTCAGAGACCCAGAAGAAGTTTTCCGAGAATTCTTTAGCAATTCATCATTTGGAGATTTATTCGATGGTATTTATGACGAGTTTATTTTTTTTTTCTTAGCGTCTCGTTCAATTCTATTCTTGCTTTGACGATTAATTATAATTGAGAGAAAAAAAAAAACTGTTTTTTTCTTGCAGTTTTAAATGGAGGCGTTAGACCTCGCGGAGTACACAGACATCACAGTCATCCACGACACAATACATTGAACTCACCGTTTGGAACTTTAGATGTGAGCTTGTCGTCGCCTTTTGGTTTTTTCGGCGCTGGAACAGAATGTTTCTCGTCATTTAGTGGATTTACAAATGTATCACCCGGTTCGGGTGCAGCTGTGCGAAAAACCAGCACATCTACGAGATTTATTAATGGCAAAAAAATAACAACGCAGAAGTAAGTGAAATTATGTAATTGCACGCGTAAAACAATGATGAAAGTAATTTTTTAACGTGGAAAAAAAATGTTAGATAGTTTAAAGTGATTTTAATCGATGGATTATTTTTTTCAGAGTGATTGAAGGCGGAAAAGAGACTATTACCTTCTACGAAAACGACGTACTCAAATCTAAAACAGTGAATGGCGTTCCTCAATCAATAATGTATAGTTAAATCATATATATATTTTTTTTCACCTCATGCTTCACGCTATTTTCATAGAAAATTCCGATAAATATAATCAGAGTAAACTTTCACGACTGGCTGGCCAAACACAACAACATTACATTACTCTCAGAAATGACTAGTATGTGTGACACTACGTGGTACCTCTTGCTTTGTAACTCTCAAAAAATAACCAGAAGACGCTGGTCGATGCATTTAACTGAATCTAACAAATTATTAAACAAATATCTGAAGATTTGATTTAAGACAATTTCAATTGATTCTTAAATTTATATCTCGTAAAAAAAAAAACTAAACGTGGATTTTTTTTAGCAAATCGTGATACATATCTTCCAGGTTTCACGAAGCATCGACGAGTCGTCAAGTGAATGACAAAATCAACGAGACACCATCGACAGGCAATCATGTACCTCATGGTTCAAAAGTTGCACATGCCGACGGTTCATCACGGATAAAACATCATCATCCTCATTCAAATGCAAAACATGAAAAAACAAAGCGAAAGTAAATGAAAAATCTTGACATGATTTTTTTTATCATTTAATTTAAATAATAACTTGGATATCATTCGCTCATTTATCTCTGTCAATTTATAATCTCCTTACAATTCATTGACAAACAAAAAAAAAAAAGAAAAACAGAACTACACTTATAGCGTCATTGTTATATGGTAAATAAAATCCAAAGTATCCAATTATTGTGAGAGCACGAAATGGTTTATTGTAATGGCTTATTACAATGCAGTAATTTTTATGGGAAATGTATTTGTAAATTTATGTTTCCTCGGGGAAATTAGGAAACATTCCTCCTCTCAATCAATCAAGTTTTTCAACTAATCCAATTGTATACGATGAAACAATGAGAGAATCATGCGAGCGAGGATTTTGAATCAGTGGTTGAAATACTTGTTTCTTTTTTTCTGTACTATTATATACAGTAATTAGGTATTTAAGTACACAATCGAGCATAATTATCACCACGTAATTATTATTATTAACGTATTGAATTAAATCCAGTTCATGATGAGCTACTGGCTGGTAAAAAAAATTAATTCAATATGCTTACGCTGTGGAAATAATTTTTTTTTTCGCAGCGTTATCATCATCAAACTATAGTCAAATTCATCTTTTGTTCTTAAATAATTAAATGTGTATATAATGCAATAGGAATTAAGATAAAAATAAACACTTATTACTCGTGATACCTCGACATTTTTACTTGACATTTTCTTCCCTGGTTTGTTGTTACAATTTATGTCGAGTGTACCTAACAAACGTGTAAATGCATTATAAAAGTGATTTTTTTTAGGCGCTGTCGATATATATATTTTATAGGACATTTATTTTATATATTTTTCTTATTGTCTACTCTGTAAAAGTATTTGAAAACAGAAATATCTGATTGCACATAATGGTTTTTTTTTTTTCTTCAATTCGCTGTGTTTGTGCCGCAATATTTATCACAAGAACGTGCACATTGAAAGTGTGCATTTACTTTTTTCCAATGGTTGCTAACAACTCGTCGACCTTAGAAACGTATTTCTCTTTGGCTTCATCCTGGCTCATTCCTTTCTTTGCATTCCATGCATCCCATTTGGCTTTTCCCTTAAAATCCAACATGCCCGGACGATCTGAAAAACGAAATATTATAATCAATATCTACGTAAAATTGTGGGCAATTCTTTTCATGTACCTGTATTACAATCTCCAATAGTTCCTTGCTTGTAAAGTGCATAGACCTCAAGCAAATCAGAGTCTGCCGGTGACGATACGAGATTTTTTACGTCTTCTGCAGCTTTTTCGAATCTCTAAAATGCATTTGGCAATTATTAATATTACCTAAACATAATAATGAGATACACAGACAGATAAGGCAGAAGCTAAAGGTTCAAATCGTGACGTGTAACCTCATCAAAAAGACGTAGAAATCAGTGAAACCGTATTTAAAATAATTAATACGTTTTTTTTTAAGAAAATCAATTGAGAGTAATTCTATAGGAATATTACTAACTTTTATATAAGTAATTAAATAATTATTGCTTTACCTCGGTAAGTGACATTGTCGATGCTTTTTCGGTAGTTTAGTGAGATGCTACAAGGACTGTAAAATATTCAAATTTAATAATCTAATAAATTCACATCAGTTTACTAGTAGAAAATAAGTGTAAAGTGGCTTCTAGTGACTTACAATTTGTTGTAATAATGGAAAAAAAAAAAAACAAATTTACAGCCTCTTTTTGCCTGTGTGTGACGCACAAAAAAACTTTCCACGTTGGCTTGAAATGCGTTTACCATATCAGATTTTTAGGAATCTTTATTACCGACGCGTGATACGGTTATCATAGTTTCTCCAGTACCGACTAATGCTGACAGCGCTTAAATTTAAAGCACAAATAATTATATAAGAATTATATTTGCGATGATAGAACATACGTCATTACAATTAAAAATAATTTTTATCTCTGTACTTACACTCATGAATTTTTTATTGAAAAACATTTTAATTGGTTAGAACCAAATGAGTAAAGTTTATTTACTATTATTCATCATAAAGTGCAAATCAATTATATTTTGAAATAATTCCGGCAACATAATCAATGTATGACTGCATAGCAGCATCCTTTGACATTCCTTTTTTACTATTCCACCTATCCCACTTCGCTTTACCTTTTAGATCAAACATCCCGGGACGTTCTGCAAAATTAATACACAACCGGTTCAATAAAATATCACAACAGCCTATTATTTATGCGCCTAAACCATCGACTAACCAGTATTCACGTCACCAACAGTTCCTTGTTTAAAAAGCGCGTACAATTCCAACAACTCGTCATCGGTAGGCCGTTGGGTCAAAGTCTTGACATCCTCGGCGGCTTTGTTAAATTCCTATATGTACATCACAAATAATCATCATAAAATCCTTATAATAATTACATTACTAAACAATAATATACTACCATATCTAAACTCATTGTGATGTTTCTGTCTTGCTGACTGGGCAATCACTGAGCCGCTGGGTGACCGAGTTGTATATATAATTACTTTTTAAAAAAGCGAAAAAGATGAATATCAACTACGCGTCCTTCAACAAAGAGAGGGGCGCACTTTTCGCGATGCTAAAGGTCAATTATCGACGTGATCGTTGATTACAAATGCTTGCACATTGTAAAATCATATAGTATCTAGTCCAAACATAGTCGATTTTTTATTATTATTTACAGTATAGTATTGTAGAATGAGGTATGCAGGTGCATATATGGATCAAGGTTATGCGCAATGACCCAACATATTTTTCGCTGAGCACATAATATTTCAAAATCGTCAGGTATAATATAATAAATGTTTTTTCTCACCGAGTGTAAGGAGGAATCCAGCAGTCCGCAAGAATCCGGGAGTGCAAACGAGGCCAACGTTCGAGCTGGTTCATTGGAATCTCCGCGGACGGTCAACGGCAATCTCGACAGCAAATTCCTGAAAATGAGTCATGTGCAGGGATAGTATATAGAGAGAAGGCTCTCGTATACTCTTATTATCGATAATTATCATGATGCAGTGCGTAAAAACTCGAAATAAAAATCTTGAGGTGGAAATAAAATCTTACGGCCCTGCGCCGCCGAAAAGTCGCGAAAATATCCGAATCTAGCCGACGACAATTAACTCGTTCGGGTGTATATGTCCATGATCGTCGTGTATGAGCGAGAGATTTCACGACAATCGGTGGCCGATCGAGCTTGTCGAGCACGCGCGTCGACAATTGCCGAGCACTACCGAGAGTATGTTACTTTTATATAAATATGTCCACACGTGTGTCGTGTCAGTCGGTACCACGGAACGAGACAAGACGCCCTGTTCGTTCACACAAGTTTCACCCAAACTTTCCAATCGTTATTTTTTTTTCTCCGCATCATCCGTGAATGCCGAGACCTTCAATGTGACCCCTTCGCATCCCTTCGCATCCTCTCGGATTGTCGACATTTTGCGCAATAAACGCGACACGACACTTCTTATCGCGGGCCGAAAAATGTTGTGGTATTTGCGCGGGAAAAGTGTGCAATTCAAAAATTAACTGCCGCCGGCGCTTGGTAAAAAGATGGCGAATCGAGATAAAAAAATTGAAATATATACGCTTCTTGTGACAGTTTCATTCGTACTAAAGTGATTGGAATAAAAAAGTAATAATAAATATTCTTACACGAGGTGGAATATCAGCTGTAGAAGAGGAGGAAACGGAAGCGTCATCCAGTATATAAAATTATCTAAAATTTGTGGTGAAGATTTTCTTCCCTTATCACAATTTCTTTTCCGTGTAGTTTGTGTGTTTCTTTACACTCTGTGAGTTGTGTGTTTTAGTGATAAAAAGTGAGGTTATGCAGCTGCAGCGATTTACCACTGGGTCAACTTGGAAAAATGAGTTGACATCGAAAATAATGAGTAAATTAATTATGTCAACGGGCATTCAAAACCGGAGTTTTCTACATGGGGAAACCGCGGGAGAAAAGTATGTTACAATTGACAGTTTAGCATTGCGAAGGACAAGCTTGCCGTTGCAGTTGGTGCCAACCGATTTCGACACCATTGACGACGACGATGATGTGCCAACTGATGTCGAGGCTACTGCAACCCCGACAAATGCCCCACTCGACGAGGTATTTATCATTTGACTATCTATAAGATAACATATATTGATTTGAACATGAAATAATTTTTAATAACAATTGTATTCACACTTCCTTCGCCTCTGTCTTTACTAGAATTTAATAATATCTTATCTCGCGCCCTCATTGTCGTATTCGTCGATAAAATTGCTGAAGATAAAGAGTTTTAATTGGATGCTTTCTCGCTTTACAAATCATTTAAGGTATCTCCTTCCAGTACAAATAAACATACAGAAGACCTGGGACCGGATCTTCCAGCGTATGTAAACAATTATTCATTACATCCAATGGAGCATGTCCTATTGTTCTCATCACATATTGTGCTTTCTCACTAATACCATAATTAAATGCATGTATATATACGTGGCAGTAAATTCGGTGTAGAAAAGAAGACAATAAAATGCATAATTAATTCTGTTCATGTTCTAACAGTGTGTGTGCGTGATCAATTTTTTTTTATTTCTCTAATATGCTTACTAATATTTTCTTTCACGACACAACAATCACTGTAACGGTAATTTTTTACACTCTTCTCATTATCACTGCCATTGTTTTCATTTTTTTTTTTTTCTGTACTTCATTAGACGAAACTGATGGTTAAAAACTGTAATTTGTATACAAGTACAAGTTTTGCTTTGTCATATCAAACAACAAAAATCCGAAAATTTATCCTACATTCATTATAAATAATTTTTATATCATTTAACTTGACAATTTTTTTTGTTATTGAAACATAAACGAAAAAAAAAATTGTTTTATGCGAAGATTTAATGTTGGCGATTTTTTTTTGTTTTGAATATAAATATTATGTTTTTTTGTTTATTAAGTATATGATTTACCATTGGCATCATCAGCACAGAATGATTTTTTTCCTTCGTCACGTACAATTTTTAATATTTTACTTTTAACAACTTTTTTTAGGGTTTTTTGTTAGATAAATTTTTTTTTTCTACCATAAAACACATAAATAATGCTATTAAACATTAAATTTAAGAAATTTAAATCATTCCCGTCAATTAATTTCAAGAATTACGTGATATCGCGTTCCTAAACTCAAAATGACGTATAGAAAAATTCTTTTACTGTTTTAAATTATGATATCTTTAAAACTAAGAGAGATAAAGATTTTTTTTAAGAGACCTTTTTTATAGAGAATTTTATTAACTATAAAATAAGTTCTTAACAAAATTTCTCTAACTTGCATCCTTATCAAGATATCTGCAAGTAAAATGGTCTGAGTTTTTTTAGCGATACGCCCTTGAGGCTTTAGACATGCGATATTATTACTTGAATTTAATTACTGTTAATTTTTGATAATTTAAAAATTTTCTGAATTGATATCTCAATATTTTATAAATATTTCCCTTTAGATTCAATCAGACGTTGAACAATCAAGCCAAGAAGAGGAAGAAACTCCAGCAGAGACAACAGCAGAGTCAGACGCGAGTATTGCGAATAAAGCGGACATTGACACTGATGAAGCACGTAAATCTACACAAGTTCAAGTCGTAAACTTGCCGTCACATCAGCGATTGAGACGACGACCGTCAAATACAGCCGGAAAATTTGTGGCCAAGCCAAAATGGACCAGCACAGTTTTTCACTATCTCCCGAGGCACAGTCGAAAAAAATCAAAACTCACGAAAAGTGCTGAACGTCAGTGTGTCTCTAATCCAACTGACTTTGTCCACGTGGCCGGTATCACCAGGTGGTCTTGGCTCAGTGAATCTGACCTGGCAAAAGTCATAACTCACGAGGAAAAATGTGCAACGCTGACGCTAATCGGCGATAATCAGGCCGCGCGTTCAAAAACGTCATCAGTGGAGACTCTCGTGAATGACTGCACCGAGGAAACCGTTGAACAGCCAACGGTACCAGCGGCGCAACAGGTAATAGCACCGAATTACCAATCTGCCGCAGTTTCCCTGGCTTCTCTTCAGGCCAATCGCAGTTTTCTCTGGAGTACCATGTCAAAGTATGCTAATGGCACAAAAATTCATCATCAACCGCGTAATTATGGTGCGTACGATGATGTTGGACCAGCTCCGGTAGACCAGACGGTGAGGTTATTAATTTATTTTTTATTAATTTATATTTTTTCTCGAGTTTAAAAATTTTTGTATTAAAATTCTCAGATATTTCCGATATAAAAAATACTTGGCAGCGTCTCACTGCCTGCATGAGACCCCTTTTCTCGATTGAATTACGTATACTCAACAAGCTGCACACTGAAAATATTTCTAAATTCCTTGCAGATGAGTCAACTCGCTTTAATCGCGCTGCGATTTCTTATTTACTATTTGATAAGAAAATAATTATTACCGGTAAATATATATAAATATCCATGAATTCACTCGAAGGAACGTGATATTGAATTTCAGTTTTGTTTTTCAAACTTGTGTTATCGTGAAAAATAAAAAAATAGCAGTTTACTGTTGATAAACTGATAATTAATTTTTGGAAGCGATGACTAAAGAAGTAATTTCAGTTTTTAATCAAAATTAAAAATAAATTTATGACTGTGACTTGAAAAAAAATCATTATTCTTCGATATCCAACATTATAATTGACTTTTAATGTCTCTTGTATTTTATTGAGCTTAATTTTTAAGAAACAAAAAAATGGAAAAAATTTTTTTTTATTATTTTTTTAACTTATTAAGTATTGAAAATGTTGTGTTTTTTTTTCTAACATAAGGACGATGCCTATGACGACGTGGGTGTGCCGCAGACGACATTGCCCCTCTCTGCTGATTACTGTGAAGGGGATGACCAAGTTTACGACGACGTTGGATGTCTGTGTCCGGACAACGAACTGCAAGACAAAGAATGTGATCTTCGAAGGCGTCAAGTCACTCGATTGTCAACTAGCAGATCCAAAGCTTCAAATTTGAATGAGCCCGAAGAGGAATTTATTTACATGGGCAATGAATATTCCTCCTTGGCTAGCAAAACTGACGATGATGATTTGTATGATGATGTGGGAATTTCTTGTGCACGTGTCAACAGTATTTATGCCAGTTTCGACATATCTAAACTGGATCCTGACAAGGAATCCGAGTGGGAGGATGTTGAGGAAAGCTCGTCGAGTCAAGATACTCCGAAATTTCCTTTGTAAGTCACGTAAAAAAATTTATTTTTATTTTGTAAAAATATATTTCTGTATTTTTTTTTCAGAACAAAGGGTGAGATGAATAAAAAGAAATCAGGACAAAGACGAACGAGGAAAGTACGTCGACAAAAATCGAAAGCTTCAAGAAAGAATTCTACGCACTCGTCCAATTTAGTGACTCGACGTCAATCCTGTAGTTTCTCCGGTGAGTAATATAAAAATATATAAATTAAATAAATACAAAATTAAGCATTAGAACAAATATCCTATATACACACAACAGGCACATATTTTTCTATACAAATATTCCCAGTTTTTTTTCCTCTACCGGAAGTTAGTATGCTTGCAGCATCATATTTAACGGCTCGTGAGAGAGTAAAATTATGTGGATTTTTCTATGTGTTACGGAAGCAAGCAGCTTGTGGAGTGATAGACACACATGCAATAATCGCTCTTACCTTCGTGATCACACGCTGAACATCATCGCGTAAAGTAAAAGTTGTGTACGTACATGTTATTGTGTTTTTTTAACAACCACGCGTATGCTCCATTATTTACAAAACTCACAGTAATTTATTTTTATTACTGCATCATCAATTGTTTTTAAAACAAAAAAACCTTTCCAACTAAAAAAATTAGACAAACGACCCAACAAATCGAATTTACGGGACACAAAATTCCAAGACAATTGTGCTGCGCAACACATCGTCAAGCTGTGGAACCGAAATGGAATGTCTAGAGGATGCCTTTTGTTTCATCCTGATATCCCATTTTAAACGAAATTTCAGAATCATCAAAAGATACTGCAAATATGTGGGCTCTTGCTCTGCACACATTCAAATGACTGCATAAACAAAAACAAGAAATGAAACCGAAGAATGTAGAGGAAAGATGAGAAGCGAAGCAAAATCAACTTGTTCATCCACATACTGAGAGATGCGACTGTAGTAAATATGTGTACAGTGATCCAAAGAAGAAAGACAGAGAAGAGAATGGCTGTGCTGAGCTGAAACGCAAGGTGAAAGCGCATATTGCGTGTTCTCTACGTTCTCACTCTCAGTCACGGGCGAGCCGGCAACGGCTAACGCACGTCCCTGCCGTCCATTCATTCAATTTTTATTTCTATTCCTGGCATGTGTTGACGTTTAATCAATTTCCAAGGGATTATCCATCAACATCACCATGAGACAGGGCTTGGAGATGTTGTCCAGACGGCCAAACACGCAAGGTACCGCTAAAACCACAAATAAACTGCGTCGTATAAACTCGTTTGCGCTCATTTGAGAGGTCAATAGACCAAATATCACCATTCTAAATTCATTAAACCAAAGAGCAGTGACTCGCGACAGGATTTTAAGAGCCAATGAAAATGCGTATACGAGCATTTAGTGACCTTGAGTATGATTTCAAGTGGCTGTCAGCCTTGGTACGGGATCCGTGCTGCTGGTTGGGGCAAGTCAAGGACTGCAGGCTGCAGGAAAGTGGAGGGAATGTGGAAAAAATGGTGAAGAAGTCGCAGGATCCGGCCAAAATGATCAAACAACGCAGGGTCTGGTTCAATTGAGGACTGTAGACCACCAAGAAACATCAACAGATACTCAGGAGACATCATGCTACGTTCTTGAAGGTGTCGTCGACGGAGATTGTTCTGCGAGTAGCATAGAATATTAAATCATACTCCACTCAATCCACTTAAACGTTGAATTTTTTTGTATGCCATATTGCAATAAACTCTCTTATTGTCTTAAATATCATGAGGATTTTACATTGATCTAAATCTCACAGCCTAGTTAGGAGTATTTTTAATATTCGCCTTATTAATTGACAATTAAAATTATCAACAGATACTGCGTCGGACGACTCGAATTACGAGACACTGAGCTCGTTCGAGCCGATTGGGCCGAGTGTGGATGTCGATACTTGGTCACAAAATTCATCGACCGTGGATTACGAGCGTCGCAATGGAGCAGAGTATCCTGAAGCACCGTCGAGGCCAATTCCACCGCCTCCACGCGAATCCAGTCTCACAGAGACTCTTGGTAAACGCATGAAAATGCTCAAACGTACGTGGAGCATCACCAAGGGCAGTCTCGGACGAATGCGCAGGCGGGCGTCAACCTCTATTGACGCTGATTGTAACGTTGTTGACGATAGTGGCACACAAAAGTCACCGTGTCTTGACAGTCGCAAATCCAGCAGCCAAGTGTTTAATTTCAAGCGACATTTTCAGAATTCAAAAACTACTACGAGTTTATCCACCTTTTATCTTGACAATGAGAGTGGCATTTCATGCTCGAGAAACAATAACCGAAGCTTGGATGATATTTATGGAAATAGTAACTGGTTCGTTCAGAATAATCATCCAAAACAGCAGGATAACACGGGTGAGAGTGATTACATTAAATTCTATACCGGGAAATATTTGCTTTATATCTGATCTAGAGAATTCACGCCTTATATGAATTTTCACGGTTAAGAAAGTAGTTTTATTATTATTATTATTATTATTTTTTTAACTGAGAAAATATAATTATTTAATTAAGTTCAACTATGAATTTTATGGCTATGATGTTTATCTCATTGATTTCACGTAGATTAAAAGTGCAATTGTTGACTTTTCATGCGTTTACTCAACATACAAATATTTATTTGTGTTGTGGCATTAATTTTTTTTCATTTTAGATGAGTATAATATGCTGTCAGAGGAGCCACTGTACCAGTTTTATGCGGCAGCAACAGTCAGAGGTGCATTTCAATCGGATTCCGACAGTTATGAGGACTCGGAGGACCGAAAAAACTTTCCGTCAACGTCGGAGTTGGGTAGACCTGGCCACAGAACACTGTGGAGTCAGACTCCACAGGTTATTAGCAGCGGTCTTCTCGGTAAGTATAACACAAAAAAAAATCCGATATCACTTATCAACGTTATCTATTTTTTCTACTCTCAAGGCGTATCTCAAAAAAAAAAAAAAAAACATTTTTATCTCAATAGAAATTGAATCGATAAAGTGTGTTAAAAATAGAATAGAAAAATAGATTTATATTAAAAACGAAAAATTAATGTCTTTCCAGAGCGATTAACGGCGGACGAAAAAAAAATTCAGGAAGCAAAGTTTGAAATTCTAACGTCAGAAGCCTCGTACTTAAACTCACTACGAGTTCTTGTAAATGAATACGTCATAAACTACGAGTTGGTTCATGAAGCGCTGTCGGTATCTGAGCGTGAAAAACTATTTGGAAATGTTCCAAGCGTGTTGATTGCGTCGGAACGACTTCTTGCCGAGTTAGAGTCGACGTGGAGAGCAGATCCTATGCTTCGTGGGCTGCCAAACGTGCTTTTGAGTCACGCCGAACGGTGCTCCAAAGTGTACGTTGATTACTGCTCAAATCAAGTGAGCATTGATCTGACATTAAAGGAGTTGAAGGCGAAAAAAGCGACGAAATTCATGGAGACGGTGGCACGGATAGAAGCCCATCCCGCCTGTCAGAGTTTGTCGTTGCACTCGTTTCTGATGTTACCAATGCAGCGAGTAACTCGGTTTGTATTATTAAATCAAAGTTACCAATTAAACAGTTAGATTGCTAATAAAAATGTTGGATAGATTGCCGCTGTTGGCCGATGCAGTACTGTCGAAACTGTCGACAGATCACGAGGAGCGACTTGATTGGGAAAAAGTGTTGTCTGTCTTGGGCAAAGTTGTTAAAGATTGCAACGAAGGTGCCCGTCACGCTGGCCGACAAATTGAGATGGAAACGATGGCCAGGAAATTGGAATACCCTTCGAAATTTCCTCAGCTTGATTTGAGAAATCGTTACCTTGTTCGAAGTGGATCTGTGACGCACATGTTTGCCAAACCTGGCAGCGAATATGTTCTGACGTTTCGCAAAAAATACCATAAAACGCCGCTCTACCTTCTACTGCTAAACGACCATCTGCTCGTTGCGAAACTGAAAACCAAGTAAGTTTGCATAATTATTCAAATGGCTTCTGGCTAACATATCCGCTTACTAATGCCAAAAGAGTGTATGATTAATAAAAATCTTGATACTAACAATAATTGAGTATTATTTGTATTTTAAATAAATTTTAAATCGTTTGGTTAGAATAAAAAAAATGTTCTCGGTTTTTTTTTACTAATAACTCGGTAATTATGCGAGATAACGAAAAATATTATTGAAGCTAAATGATAGAGGGTTAAATTTCCTATAAAAAATGATGAATAATATTTTTTCTACTTCCCTTAGTTTTTGAGATAATATCGATTTTTTGAAATTTTTATTTTTCAAAATATCTCAAAAACAGAGTGAAATATCCAAAAAATTTACTCTACAGTTTTTGTGGCAAATAAAATTCCCTATCAATTAACTTCTATAAAATTTTTCGTTATTTTGTTTATTTATCGAGTTATTGAGAAAAAACTAAAATCAGCTAGATTTTTAAAGGGGTATACCACTTGGAAAATTCGATGGATTTTTTTTTCTTCATTAATCATCAAAAATCTTATTGTTAAAATTGATTCAACTCAAAAACTTATTTACGTTTATATGCCTCTTTAGCTTTAGTAACGGCAAATTTTTTGATATTTTTCTCAACAGCGGTCAAGAGGAAACTTACTCTGTCATCGATTCGTGCAAGAGAAATCTTGTTGCCTTGGAAAAAATCCCGGAAAGCTCGCCGTTTGCCGGACGACACGCGATGATTTTGACTTTGCTAGAGAATCATCTGAAAAAACACGTTGAATACATAATATCCTGCCAAAATGACACGGAGCGAGAGCGCTGGCTCGAGGCTGTGTCGCCGCCAAAGCCTAATGTGGTCGGAGAAACCTTGTACGAGAGTTGGGATTGTCCCCAGGTCATGGCGTTGTACTCATACACACCTTGCCAGCCGGATGAGCTGTCCTTGCAGCCAGGTAGACCGTTTTTTCTATTTATTTCGTGAGCGCAGACGTGCATTAATCCTTTCGTCTTGATTTTATGCACCAGGTGATGTAATTAATGTCACGAGGAAAATGCCTGACGGCTGGAATGTTGGTGAAAAGCTCGTGGGAGGTGCACAGGGCTGGTTTCCAGGCAATTTTACGAAAGAAGTTGCCTCAGAACACGTTCGTGCACGAAATCTACGTCAGAGACATCGATTACTCGCCTTAAGTGAAAGTCTTGTGCAACAACGCACCAAATTAGTGTCCAGTACCAATCGATGATGATAAAATCCTGTGAAATTATTGATATAATAAAATTTTTATATGTAAATCAGATTATCATCAGTTTTTTCGGTTTACTTGAATTATTGCGCAAAAAATAAATATTTTCTCAACAGTGATCAAGAGGAAACTTACTCTGTCCAATCAGATGAGCTGTGCAATTTTGCGTTTGATATAATAAACTTTTTATCTACAAAGCAGATTAAAAATTATTCATTTTTATTATACTTGTATTATATTTTGTTTTCCAAGTGTCCGATGATTATGCAAAGATATTTATTACTTGAAAAAATATTTTCTTTGTTAAAAGAAACTTGAAATTTTGCGCATGTAATATAAATTAAATTAATAAGATTTAAAAAAAACGTATGAAAAAATTATTTCCGAAATAATTTGTTTATACATATATAAAATATAGTATTTATATAAAGTAATTTGTGTCTGTTTCGGATTCAGCCACTTTTATGTATAAGAAATGCATATAATAAACCTCTTAAAGAATTTCTTGATTTCTATGATTAATTAACGTTTTTTTATATTCAATTTTAAATTCGAACTTTTGAATATCCAGATGGTCGCTCTTCAAATAATTTTCTAACAAAATAAACCTGTAATACAGTTGTGGCGATGATCACAGTTACTTGCAGAAGTGACCACCTCTGCACGTACGAATTATTGTCAGTAAGTAAATTAAAATCTCGTGCTTCACGACTTCTACTCCACTGTTGGGTTTGTAGCATTTCGTTGATATCTCTCTCGACATTCATGAGCGATTTCTGAAATATAAAAAGATCATAATTAAAATGTATAATCCAACAAAGTTGATTTTATCATACCGTAACATTTTCCACTGAAAGATTCATGTCCTCCAGCTCCTTCGTGAATTTATCCCACTCATCGTACCTAAATTAAATCATTACAACGATTATCCGTGTTTATATTCTTTCAGGGATTGATAAAAAGTGTCAATTATTACCTAATCACTGTTAAATACAGGTTTACTAATTTTCCAGCGAATCTTGAGAACTGATTGTCGATGCAGACACTGTAATAGCCACCAGTTTGTGATTGCTCTTGATAATCCGAGTTGGGAAGCCATTGATATGGATGTACAATGACTCCAGATGGGTTTCGCACTGCAAAACCGGCTTTTCCATCACCACCTCTCAGCACCTGATCAAACAATTGCATCCATTAGTGTTTTTTAGCACCGGCAATTTGAAGCAATGCTTGCAACTCCAAAATCCGCGATTTTTGCACAATTAACGCTGTACTAAAATGAGAGTAATCAGTTGCCATATGGGCCAACGAACTCATGACGTGGCATCAGCAAAAAAAAAATAGAATAATTTATATTACAATTTTTCATTGAAAAAAACAAATGAGAAGACAGGGAGAAAATATGTTGAGAGTTCTTTAGAATGATTTAGTATAGATACCTACCTGAAAACTGACGAAGAATGTTGCTCCAGGATTGACATACTGAAAATAACAGTCCTCTTTGCCGGCGTCTATGTGCACTTTATAGTCCATTGCTACAGCAGGCAACGATTCGTACCAGGGTCGAGTTGTTTCGCATTGTGTCAGGCCGAAGATAGCTCCGGCTATCAATAAACAACCCACTAGATTCATGGAAAAAGTGTCTCATTACCTGAGTACAGTCCTTGCACATGTAACAACAGGTGTGGGAACTGTTTGAAACGGGAGAGAAAGTCCAAACTCTCCTCCTCCCTACTCCAATGTATTTTTTTTTACAGATTTTTTGTGTTTCCGTTCATAATCGGTGTTTTTTCTAGAAAATAAAACCGTATATAACCGTAAAAATATTATTTCCAACGGCTTGATGATATTTTTGGAGGATATATATTCGTCAAAATATTATGAAAACCTTTACTTGTATTGATGATGATGCAGCTTAGTTCATGTCATGTTCCATTTTTCAGCGTTCAGCGCCCTCGCGATCATTCTGGACAAACATAACCAAAAAAATTTTATATTTGGAGCTGTCCAACACGAGTAAATATTTATAGAGTTTATTAAATTATACTACTATAGATTAAAATTAACTCAAAACCAATTAGTTTTCATTTGGAACGTAAAAAATTAAAGGTAAAAGTTTTAATAAATAAAAAAAATGGCAAAAGTCGCCGATGAAGAGTTGAAAAAAGCATTCAGCGAGCTTCATGAAAAAGTGATTGATACAACGCAAAAATTGAAGCTAGCTGATGCTCAAATTGATACAATAAAACGATCAAAACAACGTGCAGAATTAACAATAGCTGAAATCTCAACTCTGCCAAAAAATACAAAAATGTACGAGTCAGTTGGGAGGATGTTTTTCTTGGACGACTTTACAAATCTCAAGGCTGATATGACATCAAGAATGAAGACTGCTGACGAAAAAATAGCCGGATTGGAGAGTAATAAATCATTTTTGGAACGAAGTCTACAAGAAAGTAAAGATAATATTCGTGAAATGTTACAACAAAAACAAATGAAAGAATCATCGGGCTGAGAGGTTATGTTGTTCAAATCTGTATCTGACCATAAATGGCATAATCCTCTGTACATTTGTTCTCTTTTTTTTTCACCATGAAAAATGAAATTCAGCTTTGCAATAAAACCATTAATTGTATTATTATTATCTGCTTTGTATCACAATAATAATAAGCTATGAATTTTATATTTAATGATTTTATTTGTTTCATTTTTTGCTAATAAGAACACTACAATTAGTCTCAATCATTCCACACCTTTTTCCTCTGAAAGATTCGTAAATGCGACAAATGATGATTCATTCATTTTTTTAGGAGCAATAATTATCAAAATACTATCACGAGAGCATTAGTATTTCAATTAAATTAGCTTTAAATTCACAATACAAGTAAATAAAAAAATGTTTAAGTATATAAAATTTACAATCAATACGCGCTAACAACATACTCGACATTTTTTTTTGTGTTATATTTATTTAAACATTGCAATTATTTTTTTAAATAATGAAAATGATCAATTAGCTGATATTTTTAGAGTGTTGCGTGAATTATTAAAGGTTATTTATCAAATAAATTGTAGCTATGAATAATATTAAATCGGTTATTTCAATTTCCCTTTTTTTATCTATTTAACTTTCACTGAATTCCAAATGAATTTGAATAAATCAAATATGTATATTGAGTAAACAGTTGTACTTTATGCATTAAAAACGAGCGATTGCTTATAAAAGTTAACGAATAAATTATACAGGCAATGCTCTTAAAATTAATTACAATTATTACTATTGCTATTATTATTATGAAATTATTGAATTAAATGCCTTTCTTAAATATTAACTTTTTTCTTGTTTTTTTTTTTTTTTCTCATATTCTTTTTTTCTTTTTAGGTAAATTAACATGATATTATCAACTAAGCAATATCAGATTTTTCGATCAATTATATATGGTATTTCTTTCAATCAATCATCACTGAATGAATTAACGAGCAATACATCATATAATAGTACTCAATTTCTTAAACAACATGTGTTCAATACAAAATGTGTGGGTTTTTTTCACGTTAATGTTTTCATACTACTGTGTTTTTTTCACTTTTCTTTTTTTTTTTTGCTGTTGAATATAATGCCAAAATGTACAGATAATAAATACAAGAAAAGTGTGTGTGTATGTGTGTGATTTGTTTTTCTTTTTTTTTTTTAGTTTTATTGGTACATATTATGTGTAGCGTTAAAATTTTTAGGTCCTTAAATCTAGTGAAAATTCAACTAGTCACTGTGATTTTCACAAAAATAAGATCAAACACCGCGAAAAGTTCACATTGTTTTTTTTTTGTTTTTGTTTTTTATTTCTGCTGATCTTCAGGTGTTTTTTTTGCCCATTTAGGTCGCGCATTAAACACTTAAGCTGCAATATAAAAAAGAACCATGGATCAATCTTCGAAACAAATTATGTCAACAAAACAGAAAAAAAATCTTTATTTTTGTTTAAATTCACACTTTATTATTTAGAATATTAAAGAGACACGTGGAATAAAAATTAAATTGTATGAAAATCATAAATTTCGAGCCTTTTTATATGTTTTTTCATTCATTTAATTAAAATATTAATAATGTTTTGTCTTAAAATCAAATATTTTTTTTTTTTAGATAATAAAGTTAATGAAATACACTTAATTCTGCAAGTGACTAACATATTACTGAGCCTCACCTGTAAAACCTTGAGGTGGTTGTCCGGGTACCGAGTATTGCGGCCTAAAGTTCCCAAAGTTCGCAGCTCCAGCAAAAGTAGCTTGCAACTGACCGCCAGAAAATCCTGCCGGGAATTGTTGAGTCAAAAGAGCAGCCTGAGCGGACTGACTGTTGGCTCCACCGGGAGCAGTTGCGGCCAATCGGCTCAAGATCGAGCGCTCAGACATTTGCAGACGTTGAGCCACAGGAGGAATACGGGCAAGAGTTGCCGGCAAACGGCTAACATCGGACTTCATATCAGAAAGCAACTCCTCCAATTGATTCAGCACCTTGTGCAACACAGCATTGGCCGGTTTATTTCCCGCCAGACTCTCTTTGCTCAAATGCTGATGAGACTCTGCCAGACACTCGACCTCGGCAAATCGGGCATTCAAACTCATTGCCGGATGGTTGGGATCCTGCGTCAAGTTGAGATAAGCCGCTCGTCGCAGTTGTTCCTCAATCACCAGAGCCTGTTCCAAAAGTTTGAATCGTCGGGCAAGGAATTTATTCTTGATCTCCAGGAAATTTCCCTTGCCGACGTCCATTTTGAAGGGTTCATTGATGATAGCAAATCGAATGTCGTTTTGAATGTCCTGCCAACGCCCGTAGCCGTGTGTGACAATGCCGGCAAGCAGCCAATAGTCATGACGTCGATGCCAAATTTCATATTCCCGGCCGGGCACTGCGGCCTTCTCCTCATTCAGCCACAAAGTGTGCAGCTCGGTAAAGCCTCCATCAGCAATATTAAACATGAACTTACGTTTTGGTTTTACATCTGTTTCACTGCTATCTTTAGTTTCTTTCTCTTTGTTACTGTCTTTCTCCTCTTTTTTCTCCGTTTCATCCTCGTCATCTTTGACAATAACAACGTCTTCCTCACCTTCATCCTTTTTATCACTTGGCAGAGACTTTTCATCTGCCTTTGAAGCCTGCTTTTCCGCCTTGATATCCGTTTTTTCCTTTTCCTTTTCCGCCGATTCATCCGCATCCTTGTCCTTCTTGTCCTCGTCCATTTTCTCGGGAATATCGCGCTCACTCGAGCCCTCCGCCGAGTCCTTAGCGTCCTTCAACTCTTCCTTGATCTCTTTTTCTTTCATATCCTCGGACTCTTTGGCCTCAGATGCGTCTGCGCCTTTGGAGTCGACTCCGGAATTTGACGGTACGGCCGACGCAACTGATCCGAGTACTGGAGTCGCTGCCGGGCTGGGACTTGTGGCATTGGGTGTGGCAGGAGTTACGCTGGAACTGCCTGAGCCCGTCGCAACTGCAGCTTCGGCCGCGGCAGTCGCTGGCTCGGTTTTCACCGGCTCCACGGGTTTTCGGATCATCTCCGGCATCGAGTAGTAGCCGTTGATGTGCTCGAACTCTTGGACTTTTTTGCGAATCAGTGACATAACTCCGATTCGCGTGAGAACGTGTTGACGGCTGAGTGCCTCGCGCGGTACCCCGTCGGCGAATGTCTCGGCGTTGTCGGCTCCAGGCTCACAGAGATGCCGCATAAACAGCGACACGTAGGCCTTGAAGTTCTTTTCCGATTTTCCCCTTAAGTCTCGCACCAACCTACAGATTAAAGCAGTCCCAACTACAATTCTAGCCCTATGTCAAATTTTTTTTAGATACAGTGTTCTATATGAAAACGATTTAACAATATAAAATTAATGCATGGAATAATTTACCTTAGAAACCATTTTGATTCAAGCTAAAATTCGAGATGTTTAAAAAATTATGAAGAATGCATAGGATGTCAAAGAAAAACTTTAGCATTGAAAAATTGAAAAGACATAATAATGTTAGAGTATAAAAATTATTAAATTATGTTATATATCCTCCTATGCATCCTTCAATTGATTCAACGAGAAAATGATGATTTTTCTTAGGTATAAAAAAAGGTTATAGAAATAAATGTTACAGGTCAACCAACCATTGTGAATTGAAGGCATCTTGGGGCGGCATTCCGTAACGCATAATAGCATTGACAAATGCCTTTCGCTGTCGAGCATTAAAGCCAAGGACCTGCAAAAGAATAAATTAATAACAATAATTTGTTAAAGGTTTTAATTTTACGTGTTCAAACCTCAATATTTCCATTGACTCGAGCCAAAAGTGGAGGCAACGGCCTGTCCTTTTCATCGCGTCTCTCCAAGCGACGTCGACTTCGTCGCGACAACAAATCTCCATCAGCCTTCTCATCAAAGTCATCGTCCTCCTTGTCATCCTCACTTGGAGCACTAAAGTCACTGTTGTAATCCGAGAGATTCTCTTGCCACGGCTGATCATCGCGCGCACCCTGATCTCCAGTAACTCCACCGTCATTGTAATTCACCTGCTTGCGGACACGTTTACCCTTGCCCAGGGTCCTTGCAATGTCCTCCTGCTGTTGCTCATAGTGATGCCTGAGCAATTTAATCCAATAAGCCGGATCGGTGTTCTCAGCCTCTTGCTTGATAATTTCCGTGTCGGCCTCCTCCTCGGTTTCACCTTCCTTCGTGACATACGAGGCCACTTTGAATGAACTTAAGTACTCGTTGGCCCAATTTTCCTTCTGCTCAATGCCCTCCTTACTTCGGTCAAGCAACTCTGCCACGGCTTTGTCGTCATAATGAATCGCCTCGTCCTCCTTTCCTTCCTCCTCTTTAAACAGTTCTTCAGTACCAAAACGCAGAATATCATCCAACTCTTGCTTACTGAAATTAGCTCCTTTACCACCCATTCCCGGTCTTACAACCAAGTGAGTAAGCATCATCTTTCGCTTGGCCACCTGGGTCACACGCTCTTCCACAGAGTTACGCGTGACAAATCGATAAATCATGACTTTATTTGCCTGACCGATTCTGTGGGCTCTGCTGAAGGCCTGAATGTCATTGTGCGGATTCCAATCCGAGTCATAAATTATCACAGTGTCGGCCGTTGCCAAATTGATACCGAGACCACCGGCACGCGTCGACAGGAGAAAAACAAATTGTTGAGCACCAGGAGCGTTAAATCTATCGATAGCTTCTTGTCTCTGTGTTCCAGTAATATTACCGTCTATCCTCTCGTACTTGTAGCCCTCGCCCTCCAAGTAATCCTCGAGAATATCCAGCATTTTTGTCATCTGTGAGAAGATTAAAACACGGTGACCATCGTCGCGAAGTTTCTTCAACATTCGACTGAGCAGTACCAATTTTCCGGCTGCCTTGATCAATGCAGTGCCCTCGTAGTTACCGTTCGGACCTGTGGGAGCTTCCTGCGATGCTGCCGGAAATAGATACGGATGATTACAGCATTTTTTCAGGTCCATCATGATGTTCAAGAGTGAAACCTGTTGGCCACCGCCTTTGGGATTCAAAGCCTCGAAATTTCTTGTTAAAATATATTTGTAGTATTTTTTCTGCATTGGCGACAACTCAACACGTACAATAAACTCAGATTTACTTGGCATATTTTTCAAGACATCAGCCTTCAATCGACGCAGCATGTGAGGTCCCAACATCTCGTGAAGTTTCTTTACCTGTTCCTCCTTGGAAATGTCAGCAAACTCGTTTTGGAATGCGGCCAAATCGTTAAATTTGTCGCGACAGAGGAAGTTCAATAAATGGAAGAGTTCTTCCAGATTGTTTTGCAGCGGTGTTCCAGTTAAAAGAAGCTTGTAGGCAATATTGTAGGATGCCAAGAGACGGAAAAATTTCGATTGATTGGACTTGAGCCTGTGAGCCTCATCAACAACCAAAACAGCCCAATCAATCGATCCCAAGCATGCCGAGTCAATAGATACAAGTTCATAACTCGTGAGTAATACATTAAACTTGATGGTGGATGAGCGAATTTTCGATGCACGACCACTTCGCACAGCACCCTCCTCAAACGACAATTCATTTTCTCGAATTACAATACGACTGTCTTTGTCTCCGACATACGTAACGCAGTAAAAATCCGGTGCCCAAGTCTCAAATTCACGTTCCCAATTGATAATTGTCGAGAGGGGAACAGAGACAAGGAAAGGTCCCTTGCAGTGTCCCTCTTTGTACAGAGAATAGAGAAAGGTGATTGTTTGAATGGTTTTGCCAAGGCCCATTTCATCAGCCAAAATTGTGTCTATTCCCTGACCCCACGAGTATCTCAGCCAGTTTAATCCCTCCAGCTGATAGGGGTGAAGTTGCATACCAGTAACATCCAGATAGTCTGGCTGGCGTTCAAGTTTCTTTTTCAAGTCAGTTGTCGGCTTGTCAGGCGGTGGAGTGTATCGTCTAGGTGTTCTCTCCTCATCATCAATGAGTTCACGAGTTTTCGATTTTTTCCCTTTGCCCTTTTTGCCTTTTCTCGATGAGTTACCGTCCAGACAATTGGCAGCACGCAGGTCCAAGTAGTAGTCAATGGCCTGCTTCAAGCCCGGAATATCTTCCTGCTCGTCCTCCCACGTTGCTTGATCGTAGCCCAGTTCACGCCACTTGACCAAATACGTCGCTCTGCCGTCGCGCTGCAATCGGTGATTAATTACTCGATGAACTACCAGCCACTCGGGTCGAACTCCGTATCGGTAGAAGCGCTCTTCCAACACTTGTTCGTCGCGATCACCGGCTCCGTCGTGGCATTTCAATCGTTTTACACGGGTATCACCCTCGTCCAAAGGCTCCTCCAGCTTTGGTGGCTCGTCCATGTCGTATTTTCGCGAGTAATTGCGAAACATCAGGGGATGAAAAACATCGAGTTGCAACTCGGTTATCCAATCGCAATGCCAATACGACATCTCTTGCCATTTAACGAAAAATTCCCGAATTTTTCGCTGCTTCGGCGTAGCTTTACTTGTCGATGGCTCCTCCGAAGGACTGTCTGTGCAGTCTTTCCACCTCCATGTGAGAATTTTCGATACTTTACCCATAATTGGTGGACAGGAACACCTTGGACACTTCCAATCACCATCAGGAATCTCCGACAGCGGTGGATTCAAACAATGAATGTGATAGGCGCTTGTACAACTATCGCAACACAGCAATTCACCTCCGTCTTTACATACGCGGCAAAACTCCATGTGTTCATCGTCGTCTTCAGCTGCACCTTGGAAAAAAAGCCACCTGGTTATTAGTATTAATACAATAATACATATTGCAGGCAGAATTTTTGAAATAACAATAAATGACTTTAATTAAATAAAATCATGTATAAACTATGAAAACAAAATTATTTGAGCAAATTTGCTCGTTTTAAATTGATCAAATCTTGTATTTCCTTTGGATTTAAATCACTCAAAGGCTGGATTACTACAAGAGACATTTGTAGTACCTTCGCCTTCGCAGTGCGGACAGCTCCACTTTCCTTCCGGGGTCTCCTCGAGCTCGGGTTCCAGACAAACCAAGTGATACGCCCTGGGACACGTGTCGCAGAGAATGATCTCGCCACCTTGCTGACACACCTCACAGTAGTCCTGATGGTCCGTCTGTCGAAAACAATAAAAAACAAACATTCCAACATCATTTCATCTCGAGTACGTTTTTGAATTATTCCGCCGGGCTTGGTATTAATTGTCGGCAAACCAGGATCAATTCAAAGATGCATGTTTGCATATAAATCTATAAAATATTTAAGGCAGAGCTAAGCAACGAAGCGTATGCGTTCTCAATGATTGGGATTCAAAAACACAATGGCGACTATGTTATGAAAATACGACGACGCACAAATTGAGAAGCAATTCTTGCAGATGGCTGCGAACGCACAGACTACCAGTTGCCTAACTCTACCTGAATACTTTCCTCGCCATCTGGAAACTTGGATGTCGTCTTGGTTTTCTTTTTCTTCTTGGTTTTGTTGCCAATCTTCGTCTTGGCCTTCCTGCGCACCGGTGGCTCAACTGGCGCTTCAGCTGCAACGTCTTCTTGGGCTCCCTTGGCGTTATTTTCAGTACTCGGCACGTCCTCAGCATCTGCCAGCATTTGCTCAAACTCCATATCGGAATCTCGATCGGATCCTGCCGCACTACCCTCAACTTCTTCGTCCTGGAAAGGGAAAAATTGAAAAACAGCGCTTAAAATATAATTTGATAAATAATAATAATTATTATAATAGATTAATTACCGAACTTCCGCGTTTGCGTTTGCCTAATTTAATCTTCAGTGTGGGAACTTTTGTGGCTTTTTTGCCTTTTTTAGCTCGTCCACGTGATTTTCTCTTTCGATCACTGTCCTCATCATCGTCCTCATCGTCTTCAGCCTCTTGAATTGGTGCGCCTCGATTTGCTCGAGCACTTCTGCCCTCCTCATCCACATTCTGTGCTGTCACATCGGCATCTGATTGTGTATGAGGATTCAACTCACAGAAATCACGCCATTTAGCCGCTACTAACATCATCAACTTTGACATTGGTACCTGGAAAATTATTTACAATGATTACATTTTATAGGAAACTAGTCAAGAGAGAAATTTAATGCTAACCTTTGGATTCTCTTTGGCCAAAAGAGGCCTAACATGCTGTTGAAACAGTTTGTAGGTTGTCAGGTTCTGGAAATCGGCATCGGAATAGTCGATTTGAACATCAGTCAAGCCAAATGTACTGCAAACTTCCTCAATTGTTGGCATTCCTGTTGCTGGCTCTTGAGCCGGTGTTGGCAATGTACTACTGTGACTTGAGGATTTTCTCGATGAAGATTTTCTACTTTTACGATTGCTAGAGTAATCACTGTCTTCTCCAGCCACGTCACCAACTTCTCCTACAGGAGCACCACCATAGTCGCTCTCCTGTTGATCAATATAAATTAGTATAGAACATCGATTTTATGTCGCTTGATAGGTCCTTACATCGCCAGAATCAGATTTTTTCTTTTTCTTCTTTTTCTTTCCTTTTTTATCCTCTCCTCTGGCTTTTCGCTTTTTTCCCTTTTTCTTCTTTCGCTCCTCGGGCTCATAATCGTCATCTTCCTCCTGAAAAAAATGATTTTTAATTTTTATAAATAGTTATAAGTATGACAGAATAAAAAAATATTCTCTTACGAGTCGTTGTGCATCATCCGCATCGGATGATCCATCCAGCGGTTGGTTGACAGTTGTTACTGGTGTAGCGGTCTCTTCTACATCATCCTCACCTTGCAATTTATTGCGAAAAATTATATAAGGTATTTTAATACATTAAGTACATATTTGGACAAGATAAAATTGTTTTAATAGTCCCGCCGTCACGTGATTGTTATCATTATTGAAGAAAAATATTGAGAGATGAGCAAATGTGTCATGGTGGTGTATTCTAGAATGGAAAATACAATGTAAATTTTTTTTTTAGCTAATCCGCGTCCCATGAATGCTTTGTGCAAGTGTGTAGCCGCCATTTTCTTTGGAAGGGCGAACACACACACCACACTCTCGGCATCCGATGTCTGTGAACATTTAGAATTGACTTTTTCTTGAAAAAAACAAAAAAAAAAAGAATTCTTCTCAATAAATTAATTATTTCTCGATTGGACAGACAATGAAAGGCCAAACAATATCTTATGTCAATGCTGAATATTTCGATATTTTCATCCTTCAAGTGTATACAAACATTTTTCATGAACGTTTAAATAGATGCACATGAATGTGGACGCTATTACAACATGACAAGCCGTACAATAAATTATTTTCTTGCTCTTGGCATCCTAATTGATCGACTTTGGTTGATATGACCGAGGCTAGATATATATAAGAAATAGCTGGAATATTCCGGGTTTTAACAGTGCTTTATCGTTAAACTATTGGAGTATATATCCGACTTGCTTATCTTTTTTTTAATGATTCCCCCACATTCTCCTTACATACCTGTCGCACTCAGTGACGACTTTTGTCATGTCGAAAAAAAAAATTCACGAATATCGTGAAAATTTCTGGATATTTTATGTTTACCGGCTTATTTCACAGCTTGACCACTAGCAAGCAATTAATTCCAATGCATATGAAATTTTTTATTCATGATTATTAAATGGCATAAGGTGCTCAACCCGACGAAGGTTGTCAAAGTGATGATTTATCTACCTAATATTAGACAAAGAAAAAACAGATGTAACCAAACAATAAAACCGAAAACGTGGATGAAAATGACGATAATTAACGTTAAAATAAACTGATAAGGTATAAAAAAATGTCATGGCCTTGAGGATGGTTGATGATGGTCGTCGTACTGTCGATTAAGTGCACCAGTTTACAGTCTTATGTGCCTAATACATTTGACAACGCGAATGCAAAAGTAAAGTGATCAGTTGATGGATAATATATGGGAATAGTGTGAATCCACGAGTTTGACGATGATTTTTTATTAAATTTGAGTGATCTAATGACACTGCAAGTGTTTAGACACATAAAAATAGGTAGGAAAAATTTTTAATTTCTCACGGACGGCGTGGGAATAATGAAAAATCGCACAGGACCAATTGACATGGCAGCCATCGTACGAAAAGCGCGCGTCCTCCTCCCCTGCCGCACTTTCCGGCAAACATTCGGCACGTCTTTCATTAACTTACCCGCGTAATTTTCGTCGACCTCCTCGTCGGACGCCATAGTCGACGTGTAGCTTCTTCTTTTTAGTGGGATTGTTCACTTTTTAACGAAAATATTCAATGTGAAAACAGCGCGGAAACACGACACATTAACCAACGTTACTAGATGCTCACGCTCGCGCCGCTTCGGCTTTGGATTCGTGTTCGGCTTCGGCAGTTCGGCGCGTTCACTGTGTGTGCGCGTTCTTCGTCTTGCTCTTAGTCTTTCCTTTTTCCACGTATTCATCATTGCATTTGTTCTCCCTCTCTCTTTCAATCCCCACTTGGTCTCTTTTTCATCGGCCAATCTCACCCCTCACTTCCCGCGCGCACCGTTGCCGCTTTTACACACACAATCTCATCATTTGGTATGCTCATGCAACTATGCACAAGAAGGACGGCTACTAGAGCTACTATTTTTACCTCCCACCAATCCTCTTATTTTTTGGAAAGCACGTCTGGACCAATCCTGCACACCTTTTATCAATGCATTAAACTTTTTTTATATCCATGTAATTTTCATTTTTTTTTTCGGTTCTCTAGATTCTTATCTCTTGTACTCTTGTCTCCAGAATGCTCTAGAATTCTCGATATGAAAATACCACTTATTATTATTATTTTCATTATGATTATTTCAATTTTTCTACGTGTATTCGGCGCAAGGATAAGCATAAACAAAGCACATATAATCGTGAATTAGATATATGTGAAAGAGGGGCTTCATCGCGCGGCTACTAATACATATCTCTCTGCACCTGCAGCTACATAATGCCCAGCTTTGGAAAATATACATTACACAAACACTCATATTATACTACATGTGTAATTTGTCGAGACATTTGTGAGGCCTTCTCCTCTATTCATAACTGGACTTTTCTAGCTGCAGAGAGTAACTGCAAAAATAATCATCATTGCGGATTCTGCACTGCAAAAAAAAAGAAAATATAAGCCTCCGAAAAAAAGGAACAAAAGGTCATTTCTTTTGTTAAATTAAAATTCTTAAAGTTGTTTTTTTTTTTTTAATATTTTGACGATTTTTTCATAAAGCTCTGTGTGTTGATGGCTAAAAACAAAAATTTCATTAGCTCCAACAAGGAAAAAACTCATGTTTATTTCCTTGTATGTTTATATATTTCTTACTGGAAGTTATTTACATATTTGATGATTTTTTTTTGTCTGGTAATAATATAGCAACCTATTGAATTGAATGATGGGGACAAAATACTTGGACTGACGAAACAATTTTTTTTGTCACGCAAAAGATAAAAAAAAAATCCCAAACATGTCATTCACGGATTACGACCCACCTTTTCCTATTATATGGCATACAATGTTTATAAGAGACTAAGAAATTGAATGAAGCGCTTTAGATGGCACGAGGTTTTTTTTTTTTCAGTACCCGAAATAATCTACAAGTACCTTATAGACTGTAGTTTGGCCATATAAAGAGGAAATATGCGCTTAAAATACTTTTTTGTGAGTACGATTAAAATAAGCAAAATAAATTTTTTTGACAGTATCAATGTCTTTGACAATACAGCCACTAAGATAATACCTAATTCCAACAGCAATCTTGGCAATATACTTGATTATTTCATCCATAGTCGACACTCAGGGCACTGAGACCCTTGATTTTGATGGCTTCTGCCACAGCTCGCTCTAAAATATCTTGCTGCTGATCACCATCGTCTACTGGTTTATCGTGCTTATAGGTAACTCCTTTATTGTTAAACTGCTGGAATGTTCGTGATGTGAATATCTTTGATGAGGTGGCACACGCGGAATTTGAGTCACTTGACTCTGAGGACATTTGAGACATGATTTGCGTGGAGTTGTTGGTCAGGCAAAATCCATCGTTGCTGGACCGTCTATCGTGAGCAGTCGTGTCTGTGGAATGAACTAATCCGTGATTGTGAATGGCCATCATTACTGCTGTATCTTCCATTTCAGCCTCTCGGAGTAGCCGAAACTGCGACCTTTCCAGCGGTGGTGTTAAGATGTAAGTCTCCAATACTCGGTTTATGGTATTGTCAACAGATCCCATGTAGCAATGCTTGTCTACTTGCCATTGCTGATATCTAATCACTTTTTCACGTGCTAGAGATTCACTGTCAGCCTCACTGGGCTCATCCGATTCTACGGATTTGACCTGAAAAACATTTTTTTTATGAGTAAATTAATAAAAATGAATTTTAAATTAAATTTTCATTATAAATTGCCTAATTTTTTATTTTCTGTTAAATAGATAAATGCATTGCTTACTGTCTGTCCATCGTTAATAATTTTAATACATTGTCGTTTAGGTGGAGCAGGGCGATCATGATCCTCAGTATCTGATTCTTCGATATCCGTTGCCATGGTTTCCAGTGATCGATGGAAGATAAGACTTTATAAATGGCAAATCATCGCGCATTTAATAATTAAATGTACTCGTTACACATGATTGAAGCCTTGGGATTTGTGTGATATTGAGCAGATTCAGCATCGCATTATATTTTCTAGGATTTTTGTGCTTTTTTCAGCACTTTTTTCCCCGTAATATTATTTAAAATCTGTGAATTTAAACATTTTAAATATTAGAAAGTAATGAAAATATATATAACACAATTAATTCACTTCAGAATCAAAACATTGGCAAGCAAACGTCAATACACGAGAGAGATGATCGCACGCACCCAACTTTGACAGCATCAAGATGGCGAGTTTCTGTTGGAAAAATTTGAATTTCTATAAAAACTTTCCGCTAAATAGATTCTTATCTTTTTAGAAAATTTAATTATTTCATACCTGTGATATTGCGTATCATTATTTGTCGAATGTAATGCTATCATTATCCGTTGACTCGTAAATTTATCAGCGAAAATGCATAGAAATACAAATAATCACAGCTTGAACTCAATGTCCAAGATGGCGCCGATTAGACATGTGTCTTTTGTGTGAAATTTTGATATATAATCTCCCATCTCCCCATTGCAACAAAATCTGCTTTGTAAATATACACTGAATAAGTGGTTGATGTAATTTAAAAATAGTGTCATATATTTTTAAATAATTATGACCGAGTGTGGTGAATATATTCGAAGTCAATTTCCAACCATCGATGACGATTTATACCAGTATGTGGAAGGTACTAACAGGCTATAACCTTTAAATCTAATTACTCATCTGTCATAAATATATTCAACGATATTCTTTAAAAAAATTATGTTACTTCAGGTATCCTTGATAGCTCTAAGGATGATTTCGAGGATGCAGACGAGATTTATGAGGCTATCGGTGAGGTTTTGCATGAGGTAGCGGACAAATCAGAAAACGAGGTTAGGTCTGTAAATACATTCATTTTTCACTTTCTTTGACATAGAGTCGGGATTAAATACCGAGAATTATCATATTAATTGACTTGTCGACATATTTCACATATTTATAAAATAAATATTACTCAATAATTGAATTTCGGGATTTTTTTTACAATTTTATCGAGATATTTATTTCCTTAGGCAAATATGCGATAAATTGCTGGCCATGCTGAAAGGAAACACTCAAAATGGAAATGACCATATAGTAAATCGACAAAATGGAGTGAATAAAGTTTTAAATGCCCCAATTCACTTGGGGTCTCTGGCTGCCACTCTAGAAGAACAAGTCGAACAAATTAAGAGTATATGGGTGACAACGAGAGATGATACTATGAAAGTCGATGCGAAAAAACTGGAAAAAGCTGAGGCAAAGCTCCAGCAAAAGCAAGACAAGCGTACGGGCCAGGATGCGGGAAATAGTGCGCGCAACAACATCAACTCAGCCCCGGCACTGGAGACGGCAAGTGCCAGTCAAATGATGAGTAAAAAGGACAGTCGTATGGAGAGTAAGGGTAGTACAAACAAGACCCAAGATATCAGGATCGAAAACTTTGATGTGGCCTACGGTGATCGGGTGTTACTTCAAGGAGCAGATCTAACATTGGCCTTTGGCCGACGGTACGGCCTCATTGGTCGCAATGGTCTCGGAAAAACAACGCTATTGCGAATGATCTCTAGCAAACAATTGAGAATACCATCGCACGTTCGTGTCTTGCATGTCGAGCAAGAAGTCGCCGGTGACGAGACTTCAGCGCTGAATTCAGTTTTGGAGTGCGATTACGAGCGAAGCACGCTGCTGAGCCGTGAGGCCGAGCTGCAGGCGTTGGTCGAGAAAGAGGGCGGAAAGAATGACATGGTTGGCGAGGAATTAACGAAGATTTACGAAGCAATGCAGCTCGCAGAGGTCGACAAGGCTCCAGCCAAGGCGAGTGCAATTCTCTCAGGTCTGGGTTTCTCGGTTGAGCGACAGTCCTGGCCAACGAAATCTTTCTCCGGTGGATGGCGGATGCGCCTGGCTCTGGCGCGAGCTCTGTTTTCACGGCCTGATCTTTTACTTCTTGACGAGCCGACAAATATGTTGGACATCAAGGCGATTTTGTGGCTCGAAAAGTATCTCCAGTCGTGGCCAACGACGTTACTCGTCGTGTCGCACGACCGAAACTTCTTGGACACTGTCCCGACAGATATTCTGTACTTGAAGGCACAAAAGATCGAGGCGTATCGCGGCAATTATGAGCAATTTGAGAAGACGAAAGGTGAACGCGAGAGGAACCTGCAGAGAGAGTACGAAGCGCAACAGGCCAAGAGGGCTCATGTTCAGGAATTCATTGATCGATTTCGTTACAATGCTAACCGCGCATCGAGCGTGCAGAGTAAAATTAAAATGCTGGAAAAACTGTGAGTATTATTATTAGACTGGATTAATGAGTGAAGTGATGATAAAAAATATTTATATCTTTCAGGCCTGAATTAAAAGCAGTGGAGAAGGAAGGTGAGGTGACTCTCCGTTTCCCCGATGTCGAGGCACTTAGTCCACCAATTCTGCAGTTGAACGAGGTCGCTTTTCGATATGAAAGCTCACCAACAAGTGAATTTATCTTCACTGGTGTCAATCTCACGGCCTCGCTGCAATCGCGCATCTGCATTGTGGGTGAAAATGGCGCTGGAAAGACGACACTGCTCAAAATTATTACCGGCACTCTCAGTCCCACACGTGGAACCGTTCATCTGCATCGAAATCTCAAGTTTGGATACTTTAGTCAGCATCACGTCGATCAACTTGACATGAGAGTGTGTCCTGTCGAATTGCTGCAAAATCATTTTCCTGGTAAACAAAAATTTACATTTATTTAGTCTGAATGAAATGATAGATAGAAATTTAATTTTTTAGGCAAACCTATAGAAGAGTACCGACGAATGTTGGGTAGTTTTGGTGTCACTGGTGACCTTGCATTACAAACTATTAATTCACTGTCTGGGGGACAAAAATCCCGTGTAGCATTTGCATTAATGTGTGCTGCAATGCCCAATTTCCTAGTTCTCGATGAGCCGACTAATCATCTTGACATTGAATCTATAGAGGCGCTTGGCAAGGCACTAAATACATGTCAGGTATGTACTTTTTCGAAACAAACAGCGTAATTTCCCTTTTATGTTACTTGTAAATGTTTTTTCATGTTGTGCACAAATTTTTTAATTTTTTTTGGAATAATTAATTCGATTAATATAATAATTTCAGGCTGGCGTTATACTAGTATCTCACGACGAACGATTAATTCGCCTGGTGTGCACGGAGCTCTGGGTTTGCGGTGAAGGCTCAGTTCGTTGTATTGAAGGAGGCTTCGACGAGTATAGAAAAATAATTGAACGAGAACTTGAAGCGTAAACACATTTACTTTTGCATACTTTTTAATTCCAAATGATTTATCGCGCCAAATCACGCGAGTATTATTTCATAATCATACGAAAATCAATTAATTAAAATGCGCGCAATTGTTACCAATCTTTGGAAAGACGAAAAACAAACAAAACAAAAAAATCTAGCTAATTTTATTACACGTTTTTACTTTATGTATCTAGCAAAGTACAAACGTGCTTGAATGCTCCTGTTTATCCTCCCGCATGCCACTTAATAAACAATAATTGTTATATCTTCTTGTTGTCTCTTTGAATATTATTACACCGTGTCCTTTTTCAGACTGTTTAAAATTAAAATACGAGAGAATACGACTATACAGTGTCTAATTATATTCTGGTTAATATATAGTTGTACAATTGAATACTATTATAACTCGACTGGGTTACTCATACAATTTTTTACTCGAAAAAAAAAATTGTACCCTGTCAGGGTTTTTGTGGCACATAGGGAATACGATTATTATTATTTTACAAATTGTCAATTGAGAAAATTAAAAAAAAAAAAATTTATTATCAAGAGACAGAACTTGATGATTAGTTTTAACATACTGATGATGCAGAATTATGTGGCCACTGTTTACCCCCCGCTGAGGCACTCAATTGAACCATTGTACTAGGGCTAGGACTTGATTGCGAAGGTGGTGCTGGTGCTTGCTGTTTAGCCGCTGCAATATATCCCATAACATTTCTTTTATTCTTCACAAGAGTGTTAATTAATTTAGCTTAAAAGACATGCTGAAATTGTCTCAAAGCATTATATGTTATAAACAAGGCAGAGATATTAGATGACGAAAATATGTGCCACTAAGAAAACTACTTTTTATTTTAACGAAAATTTTGCATTGCAGCCGAAAAATAAAATGAAATCATATATCAATTAGTGCAAAAATAATCATTCAAGATGATATTATTAGTCAAGTGTAGTAAGCAGTGTTATCCCATGCGTTAAACCATTGCATTTAATTTCATAATAATCAATATATTTGTATTAAAAAAATATATGAAATGAAATCAGTATAATTCACATACGAAAGAAAAATATAAGTTGATAATTTTTGTTCCTTTCCGCATAAACTACTACTAAAAAAATTTCATATTTTTCAATACCTGAAATATCTAATTTGAAAAGCGATTAATTAAATATAGCAATCATAAACAAGAATATTAAACACACGAGAAAAAAACCAACTTATTATATACGTCAACAGTCAACAGATGAAAATTCAAGTGACATTGGACGTTTCAATAATTTCATTCCAAAAATCGACTGATTATTCATCTCACCATTTTTACTATTGTAGAGCTTTGGAACTCCTCGAAAAGGCTCTGGCGGCGGGAATGTGCTGATCGAGTGGAAATTATCACTGAATCTCATCTCGAGGTCCATGGAGTTATTATTCGTTGATTGTCCGTTGGAAAGCGAGAGATTTCTCGTTGGGGGAGTGGGTGGAGGAGGTGGTGCGAGCCTTTGGTGAGGCAAGTTTGAGCGGTGTGGTGGCGGCGGAGGAGGTGGAGGCATACTGGGAGCAGTAACTGAGGTGCGGCTTGGCGGTGGTGGTGCAACTCGGGTGATCGGTGCACCGGGAAGCGCCGGAGAATTTAATCTTGCAGTTGGCGGCGAGGGTGGTCGAGCTATAGGTGGCCTGAGCACGCGATTAATCGGTCTTTGCTGATTTTCGTGCAGGCAATCTTGCGATTGATGTAGTGACGCTGGCGTCGGGGCGAGAACTGGCGTCGAGCGTGGCAATCTCATGCTCTGAGCTCTGGAAACACTTCCACCGAGTAATTCCGGCTTCTTTGGTGGTGGACAGGGTTTCTGAAGAGTCAATGTGCCTGACAGCGGAGGCTTTGGCGCCAGCATTGGCTTGCCAAAGCTCTTAACTTCAGCCGCAGGCTCCGTTGTACTCTTTTCAAGTTGAAATCGACAATAAGGCAATGGACAATAATTAAATATGTCTATAACTTACTTGTGGCAATGATAACTGGGGTTTCTGAGTCGCTGGTGGTGGCGCAGGCGGTGGACCGCGTTTCATCGTGCTGGGCGCGCTGTGCGGAGCATTAAACGCAACAGGACTCGAATACGATGCCGTGTCCTTCTCGACAATTGTTCCCCGTAAGCCAGTGGGTTTCAATTTTGGCATTCCACCAGCAAACAGTCCTCCCAAGCCGAGGGGCGCATTGCTGCTGATGCTATTGTTGGCACTGGAAACTGCTGGCGAGCTAGACGGGCTATTGTTACTTGGCGATGCATTCTTTATTTTTCCTGGAAAGTTGCAAATAATTAGCATATGAGTAATTGTCGTGTTGACTTTTACCGATGATAATCCAACTTACCAGAAATACAAGGTCCACTTTTGTCTACAGTAACAGTTTTTTTAAGAGTTTTACCATTACGAATAGACTGGAGCAATTGATTTCTCCCTTGATCACCACCAGCTGTTGGTGAGGTTGCCAAATTAAATGCAGGAGGTGGTGGCGGTGGTGGAGCTGACATTGTCAGTGATGATGGAACTACAAAAATAATATTAGGAAATAATTATATTGACAGTCAAGACACATGCAAGCATTTAGTTAAGGCAGAAACGGATATATCGTGTGACTCACGATTCACATGGAGTGACGTATTTCATTTCAAGTAGCATTATAATAAATACGTCAACTTTTACCTCTGGATTCTCGGACAATCGTGTGAAAAATAAAGAATACGATTGTATTAAATAGAAACTCGGAGGCTCGTCGTTATTAATATAGCTTATAATAGTTATAATTAGTGAATGAAAATGTAGATAAATAGATTATTTAAAAAATATTTAACAAGTTTATATGTATATTTACCTCCCACCGAGATGAGAATTCGCTAAATGTGTCACAGCGGTCCTTACTATGTACTTAGTTCTTTTCAGATTTGTCACATTTATTGGTTATATTACACTCATTGAATATTATTCCGAGTGATGGCCGACAAAATTGACAAATATATTTTTTCCTGTAAACGCCGTCGCTATTTTGCTATAATCAGTTGATAGAATTGACAAAAATTAATATAAACCTCTCCCAACACCCACGAACTCAAGTACATATGTACACACACTCGAAGCACTCGAAATGTATAGTCGGAGGACGGTTAGCAGAATGGGGCGAAATGACGAAGATGAAAAAAAAAAGAACTGACATTAGCGCCATCAGCGCTTTCCTATTCGACCACGTATTTACACACAACAACGTGGAACGGTTTTGATCGCACCTTCAAGAAAGGTTATAACGTCATATGATAACAATGATAAAGCTAGAAATCAAACGGCTGTTATAGTAATACCTAACACAAATTATAATTTCAAATATTATCAGTTTCACAATTTATATTATTTAATGTTTATAATTAATTAAATCACTGGGTACTGTGGAAAATTAATACTTTTCGAGGTAAGTCGCAACTGCTGACATACGACGGACGTTTCTGATTGAAGTAACTATTTTTTTTTTTATTTCCAGTTGATTTTTACAAAACATTGACAATGAAAAGAAAAAATGAGAAACAGGAGGTTATGGAGGATGGACAATTAGAGCGAAATGTTGCTCAGGAGCATGGAGACGTGCGTGGAGACGAGAGCAACATTGCTCTGCTCTTATTTCTGTACCTACTCCAAGGGATTCCACTGGGCTTGTGTAGTGCTATTCCAATGATTCTTCAAAATCACCATGTTTCATATAAGCAGCAGGTAATGGCAAAATTTCCCATGAATAATCCGCAAAATGAAACTATAATGACAGGATGTTGCAGGCGGAATTCAGTTTCGTCCAGTGGCCGTTTTCGTTGAAACTCCTGTGGGCTCCAGTGGTAGATGCAATTTTCTCCCGGCGATTTGGACGTCGGAAAACATGGTTGATACCCACTCAGTATTTAATGGGGCTCTTTATGCTCTATTTATCGGCTCACGTCGATCACTGGTTGGATGACAGCGATGGAGGACCTCGAATTGGACTGTTGACTGCGTTATTCTTTACTCTCAACGTTCTTGCAGCAACTCAGGACATTGCTGTCGATGGCTGGGCACTAACTATGCTAAAAAGGTAGTCCTCTAACCAAAATTTACTGATTAATCGATAACTTGAAATATATAATTGCGTATTTCAGACAAAATGTCGGCTATGCCTCGACTTGTAATAGTGTGGGACAAACGGCAGGATATTTCTTAGGTTACGTGTTGTTCATGGCTCTTCAATCACCAGAATTGTGTAATAATTATTTACGTTCAATTCCCCATCATGAGGGAATCGTTACTTTGCCAGGTATAGAGAGTTTTTTTTGTGCTATCCACGGCTTAAACGTGAAAATTTATGGTTTTATTAATTTTTAAAACTTTTCAAAAGGATTTTTGTACTTTTGGGGATGGATATTTATTTGCGCAACGACACTACTTGCCTTGATGAAGCACGAAGTTGATGAAAAACACTGCCAGAGCAACGATTTTATCAGTGACATCAAGCAAGCCTACACTTCACTGTGGTGCACGATGAAATTACCGACAATTCAGTTGGCCGCAGTAATTCTACTCACTGCCAAGGTAAATTGTTCGAATTATAATCCCTTGAATGTACAATGTTAATGGATGATTTTTCTCGATAGATTGGTTTCTCGGCTTGTGATGCAGTTACAGGATTGAAGCTCATCGATGCCGGAGTACCGAAAGAAAAACTCACTCTCATGGCCGTGCCTTTAATCCCACTGCAGATTATTCTGCCCTGTTTCATTGCTCGATACACTTCAGGACCTCGTCCTATGGATATTTATTTAAAAGCGATGCCTTACAGGTAACATTGATCTCTTGAATTACGTCTAGCCGTGACGAATTTCTCCTTTTTATTCAATTTTTTTGGTGATATATAAGTCTGGGCAAAGTTCAATTTACTCCGGCATTATGATAAGATATTGCGAGTGAGTCACGTCATGGGTTTATTAACGAATTTTATCTGTGATTCTACGCAAACATAAAAAAAAACCGATTCAATGTTGACATTTTTATCGATTAATATTTTTATTTTCAGGTTGGGATTTGGTTTGGTTGCAGCTCTATTAGTAGCAGTCACTCCAATCTTTGTTACCAATGGCGAAATTCCAATTTATTATTTTATTATGGTGCTTTCATTGTATTTCTTCCATCAAGTAAGCGAAAAATTCTCATTTTTTTTTCATTTTTCAACTTCAAAATGACTGTTTTTAAGTTGAAAATATTTTTTTAGATCGCTGCGACAAGTATGTTTGTTGCGTCGATGGCATTCTATGCAAAAATCAGCGATCCCACTGTCGGTGGAACCTACATGACGTTTTTAAATACCCTGACAAATCTTGGAGGCAACTGGCCGGCTACGACGACACTTTGGCTCGTCGACACGCTGACCTGGAGAAGGTGTAGCACGGATACGTCGAACGATTGCAGTAGTCTCACCGAGCGTGAGGTAAGTGACAAAATCCTTTTTTCTCCGTGATTTAGCGATAAAATAATTTTTCTTCTTGCCATTCCAAGACGTGCGAAGCAACTCCTGGTGGTTCGTGCATCACCGTACTCGATGGCTATTACATCGAGAGTGCAATTTGTATCATAATAGGATTACTCTGGTACAAGTGGGGCAGGAGGAAGATAAATTACCTGCAATCGAGGCCCCTATCAGCGTGGAAAGTTAGTCCACAAAAAAGTTAACATCTAGATCAAACTATCTAAAATTTTCATCGTGTGGAGCATGTCTCACGGAGCATTTGCTATTTATTACATCATCTAAATAAAATCAAGTGTAAATAAATCTCGGAATCTCGCGAAAAAAATGCGAGATCAAGTGCGACTAAACGTGTGTTCCAGTATAGTGTCGATTTTTTAATTTGTATATCAAGAAAAGACCATCAGAATAAGCCTTATCGACAATATAAACAATTTGATTATTAGCACAATATTTTTTTAAATTCCGAATAATTAAAAAAATATTTTTTGCTACGTGCAAACTAATGATAAATTAATAAAATAAAATCTGATTATTATTTTATTCTTATTGATCTATTAGATAATTTTTACGCAATAGTGTGACAATTATATTCATTATTTTATCGATTGCTTCCTGAAAAAAACAAACAAACAAACAAACAAATAAATGCCGTGTTAAACAAAACGTTATAGATTTTTATGACACAAACGCATGTTTGTACCGATGGAGTTTCTATTTTAAATACTGTCGGATAATTTAAAATTTTTTTAATTGTCGAAATAAACATTCTCCTTTTATCTTAATAATGTACACGTGTACTATAATATTTGTGAGTATAGAATAAAATCTAGAAGCTACATTATATATTTTATTCAATGAAATTTTGGATTAAATTCATTTTTTTTGATGTCCAAATAGCAAGTAAATTTATACTGAAATTAAACCCGATGAATTATTTATTTCTTAGTTTTCATTTTGAGTTTGAGGTTTATCTTCATTAATTAACGATTCGAATGGAGGCATTGAAAATTCATATTTTTCCGAGCTAGTAGTAACTATTTGCGGTACACTGGACGGAACGATGACACTGGTACACGGATCAGATTGACGGAAGAAAATCTTGATGAAAACGTTTGGTTCATCGCCGCCGCAGTTGGAATCAGTTGATATAATATCGCTCGGAAGACTCGTGTTATCACTGTTATTATCGCTACTCAATGTCGGATCTTCCGGTAGGGATTTAGGCAGCGGATCCACCCATGGCTGTGGCACCGCTTCTCCGGGATGTAGCCTCGGACAGAGCGAGTTGTCATCGCTGCTGGGCAAGAGGTTGAAATCCGCGGGATATGGCACTTTTGGTTGTGGAAGGTACTCGTTGATATCGATGGTCTCAAGGCGACGACTTGTCACTTGATTGTCGAAGAATAGTTGATAAATGACCAACAGCATGATCGTGTATTTCACGAATTTTTGAGGCATCGTGTTGCAGCGTTTAATGAAAAAAAAAACAGCACTGAAGTATCAGCTACTTAACTGCCACGTTGCTACGTTACTTTTTGACAGTAGAAACGGTAATTCATTTGCTTTAACACTTTTATCGGTCGTCAATTACTCTGGTTGAACTTTAAACAATCTTTGTCAAGTAAATCACTGAAAGTATGCAGTTGAAAAATTCTTACGATAGTAAGTTGATTTTTAAGTTGGTTTATCAAAAATGAAGCATTTAGGCGGTTGATTCATTTGATTGCCCATGCGACAGTTGAATGTTTTGGAGAATTCTTCACAATTTCTCAGAGCACTGTTGATTCGCAGTCGAGATGGACTGTGATCATCGTAGAAATTAGATCCGTAGTTGTCTTTCCACCAGTTAATTCTCGCTGAGTGACACCATCTCTAAAATGGCTTTTAGTTAATATTTTATCAGGTTTGACTTGTGATAATTGAGTGTTTTACGCTTGCAAAAGAAATGAAGAAAAGTTTGTCAGCATCAAATTGCTCTAGGCCAATGAGACGTTGATTGTTGTTGCGATTAACTTGAGTTTTAAAAGCCTTGAAGGAAACACGGATCCCCTCGATATCTGCCATATCTTCCTTTTTTGACAGTGATCCATTTGCTTGTATCTAAAAAATTTAATATAGTGGATAATAATTTTTTTTACTACCTTAAATTTCAAAACTGAGATCTCAAATACTGTGATCGTTTCACCAGTAGTTGGATCGCGTTCAAAAAATTGGTAATTGTTTAATTGATTGATAATGCAATGAACGCGGGATTTATATTCTTCCATTGTCTTCTCAGGCCACTGAATTGCATCCCAATTTTTATTATATTCAATACCTAGAAAGATAAATAAAAATCTTGGACATTAGTGTAATAAAACTTTTTTTGAAAAAAAAAAACTAATAATAATATTTTATTTATTAAATCACCATAAGGATCGAGAGCATGGAAAATTTCGTGTCCGATGATAAAACCGAGAATTCCGTATTTAACAGCGCTGAAAAAATTGTATTATAAAATCGTCTTTTTTTTTTTTAATTTAATGCAATAAATAGAATTTATTTACGTTGGTAAATCTTTAGAATATATTGGCGAGTCCGCAAAAACCATTGGAATAACTGTATACATTGAAAGAAAATTATAAACAAAAATTTTTTCATAAGAAGAAAAATTTTCCCCGAAGATGAGTATACCCCCCATAACATGCATATAAGAATATAGTGTAAAAATTAACTTACTCAAGGTATTAAAAAAGTACAAGTACTTTGCGTTAATACTAACTGGTTCTAGCTGCCACCTAAAAATAATTTTTAACATTTTAGTTACAAATTTCTACACGCAAATGAATAAATAAAATTTTATTCAACTCATATTTTTCCATAGGTTGACGAAGTCTTCCCAGGTTTTTATCATTTATAAATTTAATATTATTCAGAGTATTGTTAAAGTGCGAATATCCATATCTAAACTGTAAAAAAGTTTATGTTAATTTTTTTACACTTAAATAAAAATTATATACTTTTTTAAGAAATGACTGTACCTTTTGGTAATAATTTGACATGACATTTTCGCCGTCATCATACCAATCGGGATATCCAATTATCATTTGAATATTTTTTATTTTTTCAATTAACACTTGTTTTATATAGTTATCCAACCAGTCGGATTTTTTTAAAACGTCAAGAGTCTGCTCCTGAATGGATTTGCACATTTTTAAAACCTGAAAAATTTTATTTTAAGTAATGAGTAAGCTTTTTTAAAGCATACTATACGCTTACGTCCAGTTTGAAGCTTTTTGGAAAAAATTTTCGTGCGTATTCACGATATAAAATTGGATTAAGCCAAAATTCGATGATGCAGTCATACCGTCTATAAAGTTACAGTCATGACTATGAAAAAAAAAATTTTCCACATGCTTTTACCGTTGTTGAACGCTTTTGGTGTAAATTTTTCCAAAAATCTCGTAAAAAATGCTCTTCATCTGCGGTGTTGTGAATGGAATCATCGTGCTGATAAATTTCCAATTGATATAATTTACTGAAAAAAATGAATTATGGAGTAAAAAATCAAAAAGTAAATTCCGTTAACGGTATAAAATCGTTTGTTTTAAATTTACAAAACATCCAATTGGTTTTTATTTATCTTACTAATCACTCTGTTGCTCGTAGAGTTGAGTATGCTTTCCAATTTGGAAAAATAATTCCAGTGATTGACAAAAATAATTTCATCCTCATCAATCGTGATATTTCGAGCAGAGAAAACCTTTCTTATGACCTTAAGCCAGTTGAACTGCAACAATTATCTCAAAATTTATAAAAATATTAATAATATAAACTAAAAAAATATCTATTACCCTCGATTTATGGTCCAGATCATTCCAGGCGTCGCCATCGTAGTGTTTTTGAAGCTCTAGAATATTTGCATCATAAATAGTATCAGTTGCACTGTCCAGAGCCTAAAAAATTCGAATTTTTCCCTCAAAAAAATCATCCCATTTTAGAGATTCTCACTTGATACCTCATACAAATTGTGCTCAAATTGCAGCACATGAAAAATTTCATCTTCCAACTCTTCCTCAGTGTAGTTTGAACCTCGGTCATGAAGAAATATCCTCGCAACCTTTTTCATAAATTCAGCATAGGGTACATGAGTCGTCTGCGGCCATTTATTCCACCGGGAAGACAAATCAAACGGTTGAATTAAAGGAAATTCGGCGGGTGAAAGCTGTAAAAAATTATTCTACAACATTCTACCCAACAGATTTCTTCTTTTGACACAATACCGTGATTCGATGTTGGGTACGAGTTGCATAGGCAGGGGTAACGTAGATTCTAAATGTAGAAAACCTTCCCATCAATTCCCTGTAATATTCATCAACGTTCTGCCACGGTATTTCACTATTTTCATGGCCAATTAACGGCCAGGTACTGCCGAGTTTCCCTAGCACATCAAAAATCGGTTTTAATCCCTCTTTTTCCTGATTATCTGCAATAAAAAGCAGTTAGTCGTTGCACTTTATCATTTAATAAGTACATACCTAGATCCATACAGTCGTTGAAGAGGTTTTTCATGAGTTTGATGGAGGCACTGTCATCTGAAGACTCCTCAGATTCCAAAATTTCTGAAAATTCAGCTTTCATCAAGCGTGTTGTTACTTTGATTGTAATAAATTATTAAAAACACTCACGAAGTAGTCGATTTGACAGTTGATTAGCCGAGTGTGTACGACGATCCCATTCTTGTGATTTTAGTGGAATGGGCCACGAGATTGGCCACTTGCCACATGCAAACTCGTAAAAATCAACACAAGGATCCGCTTCCTCGTTCAACCCTTCTCTGAGTAACTTTGCTGCAACAAAAATGCATTGTAATGTAGGAAAAAATATAATATATGTTGTTTTGATTACTTACAAGCTTCTAAACAGCTCTTTGTCACACAAATTGGAGGATTTTTAAATATTTCATAGGAAAAATAATTGGATCTGAAGGGTAATTGCAGCCAGTAGAGAAAATTCAAAGACTCAACGGGATGAAAAAAAATTATCATCAGCCAGATGAGCGGTCTAAAATAATTTTTTAATACTTTTTTTTTTAAAAAATAGATAAATTTATAGACAATTACTTACTTGGAAATATTTTTTTTCTGCATTTTGTTTAACATGAAATAAAAAATATAATTGAGTGAATATTTTATACTCACTATTAGTTGTTCAATTGTTTTACATTGAATGATTGAGAATGTAAAAGTGAAGTCAGAGGAGAATATTTATTGTCTGCGCGGTTGATAATTAGGAGAAATTTGCTATCAGTCAACTTTAGCCCCTATTGTGAACGTCACGTCAAAAAATTGGAGTGACCGAGGCCTTTAATGCTTTATCTCTCATGTCTCTCTCGATTAAAAGACTTATATGTTTGTTATAAGTATAATATATATGCAGTTATGAATATTCACAAAATATTGTACAGAATACACTTATCAATACTTTGCGACAAATTTGTAAATATGTAGGCCGGATCTGAAAAATTCAAGATTAAAATATCTTATTCATTAAATTCAAGACTAAGATACTTCTCTGTGGGAAATAATTATGCAATATAGTTAATATTAAATGTTTTACTTCAAAAAAATACAATAAACAAAATTTTGAACTTACTGTATACGCCTTGACACGTCCATGCATTCATTGAAAACCCGGGAAGAACTGGACGACGTAGTCAAAACTTCGAAATTATTCATTTTTCACTGTTTCACTGCATCAGTACACGTCAGAGGTATCAAAGCATCGATTGTGCGCTTTTGGAACACGTGTGCTTTCGATAAAAACCCGGAAAGAACTGACAACGTGGTGGCAAGTATTGATTTTTCACGGCCTGCTATCTTATCAGTATACGTCAGAGATACCAAAAAACAATTATAGTTAATACTCGCGTTTTTGATCAGTGTAGATGTTTCCAGGAGTATGGCAAGTAAAAATTTTTGCACATTGCCATTTTGTTAATTTTTGCATAACAAAAATATATTTCTAAGTAACATGTAAAATTATTCTACTTTAAACGTTAAACGTTTTTCCCGGTGATAATATTTTTTCTACAGTTCGTTCAAAGTCCCAAAAACACTCAAAAAACACCAGCAACCCTCTAGCATCGTTTTAAACTATCAATCACAAAAAAAAAAATCTATAAAATAACTATAGCTCAACCAGGAAAGCGGGCGTGCACATGAATAACTAGTCACAATCAAAAAAATTAATTTTCTCAATCTTACCGAACACTGTAATGTCTTCTGCTATCGTATGTACCATAAAAATTTCCCTTGACCGAGAATTTATGAGGATAGTCATCGTAAACGTGAACAAATTCTGTTGTAAAAATTCGTTGGATGCAAAGATGATATAAAGCCTGCATACATAAAAAGCAGAACAATTAAAAAGACTTATATAATCATGAGTAAATATGTATAAACAATACGAAATAAATTATTTAAAAAATGATAATGTAAAAAATGTAAAAAATATAAAATTATTTTAAAACATAATGATGAACCTGCGAACAGAAAATAGACAAATTAATAGACTATGTATTAAAACATGAATTAACCTAATAATTGTAATATTAACAATACTTATTATCTCTTATTTTTAACCTACTTCAGTAAATAATGTATAAATTTGTCATCCTTCACTCAAAATTTCTGTAAAAACGAAGAAAATTGATTTTTTTTAATTTCAATTTATACATATATCAAATTTGTATGTGAATTTTTTTTATTTAGACAAAATTAATCTAAAAGTTGAATTAAATCACTGGAAAAATAGTAATAAATACGTAGCATGACCATTCAATGAATTACTTGCTCCATAAATAACCATTGAAAATCACTGCTTCGTAGAAATTAAATTTTTACAGTGATTTATTGAATATACAGTCAGTTTTGAGGGTGGGATTTGCTTAGGGGATATTTTTAGTTTAATTTAAATGTCGGAAATTGAATAATGATAGATTTTTATCAGCTTCAATCATTACACTGACAAAATAATGATTTAAGTTGACGAAAAACTATATAGTTATCATTATATATCAATTTTTACATACGCGGAGCTCAATAAATATGGCTGAACGGTCTCAATCCGAGACCGAAACAGCAACAAGTCACAATAACAATTAGTAAAATAGTAATAAAATGATATGCATCGGCGATAAACATACGCATGCCCTTATAATAGATTGACTCTACTTATAAACTACGCGATCGCGACCTCCTACAAAGAACGGAAACGGTTTTGAAAAAGCACACTCGCACGCATTCTGATTCCAAGTGCCCGGGCACTAACTAATTTGTCCCCCCGCCCTTTCCGCTGCCGTCAGTAACAGATTAAAAGTCAAATTTCACAAGATTTCGCACGCAAAAAATCACGTGAAATTGAAGAGTAAAATACTTGCACGTTAGGCATGTACTTTACTCGCTGAAATGCCTGACAAAAATTGCGAAATTTGATGTAATTGAAATAGATTTTACATTTAATCATCAATTGTCAAAAGGCAGAAATAGTTATATACTTCCTGTTAAAATCATCCATGACTCGACAGATTGAAAAAAAAAACTAGTATACATTTTTTCGCGTGCTAATTCGACTTTTTGAGGAAGCAAAAACAATTTCTGCTGGTAATAATTAATAAAATTACAGTTAATTTCACTCAAAATTAGTTAATTGCAAGGAATATTTACTGATAAAAATAATAAAGGTAAAAACAATGAAAATAGTAACTGTTAAAAAAGGGAAATGCTATACAAAAAAATTATTATATACATTCATCACTCGATTCATTAAATATTCAAGTACTTAATGCTTTTAATGATAATATTGGTGATAATATTTTTTTAAGATATTATTTGTTAATCGAGTGATGTACATTCGCCAATGCATATCGTCGAGCCTGCAGAGAAAAAAATTTCCCAAAAACCACCGCATAATTCGCAGTATTTGAAGAATCTTATGGGAGCCTCATAAAAGTCTGAAATACTGAGATTAGTGCGATCATCTTCGATAGAAAAATGTCTTTCTGCAGGAATAATTATCGCATGCGAGACTCACCGCCATCCCACGGCGAATGATGCGTTGGTTCGTGAGTAATCCATTGGGTATTTGCACTTTTATCACTATCCACTTCACATCACATCACGAAACCATTCACTTGATTGCACTTTAAATGTCTCCACTTCATTTTATTTCACTTTAATTGTCTTTGTTTCACCTTCTTTCACTCACAGAAGCTACCCTACGTACTTTAATGTATTTAAAATAAAAAACGCGGGCTATAAGTAAACTTAAACTTCAGCAACAACTACCCTAGACTCGGCAACGGTCAGTTCCATCGGTGGCAGAAGTTGTTGAGGCAATGAAGGCCTAACTCGATACCATCCCATGGACTTTTCGGTCTTCAATGTTGTAAGAAGGGCACTAAAAAAAAATTAAAGAGATTTTTCGTTAAAAAAAATTATTACACTAGATTGTGACATTTTTCTACACCTATTACAATTATTTCTAAGCAAACGTCAACCAAAGATGCAAAATTAAACGATATAAACAAGAAATTGTCGTAAAATAACTTTAGATCTTGGTGCAAATTCACCTAGTAAGACTCTAATCAATCAATCGTCAGAAAATTGGATATCTTTCTCAGTTTAGACGCAAAATTTATGCAGTATACATGCTTTAACCGACAAAAATTTAAGAGAGAAAAATTTAAGAGATTGATCACAATATATCAGTATTGTTTTTCAAAATCTATTTGAACAGTAATTTAAACACTTACAACTGTCGATATCTCCTCCAATCACCATTGACACCGCGGGAAGAGTGTGTCAAACCCAGACAGGTTTTGTGCTAAGCATTGGTCTGCCGCGCTTCTGATACTGGCCGTGTGCGGTGTCAAGTCGAGGGTAATATATGAGCCCTCTTTACCGACTGCAGCTTGACATGAAGACAATGGGCGCGAATTGTAGAACCCAGAACGTTCAGGCGATGGATTGTCATCCGCAGACACTCAATTTTCAATTTTCAGATCGCGTTGTTAAATGTAAAGTAGATAGAAATATCAAAATAATTCTTCTCCACATTCTCTGTCATGGCATCCACTCGACAGAACCAGAATCCAGCCTGAGGTCCCCTTGACAAGACGTATAAATTCTCAAAAAGAATGAGTCTCTGTCGTGTCTGAGGTTGTGACACTTGTGACCTATCAGAAAAATTGATAATTAGGAAAAATGTGTTTAAAGTAAACATAAATTGATCAATCAATCAATCTGTAAATACAGTTCTTTGTACCAAAATAGAGTCTCAAGTTGAATTTTTATCAGTTTTAGGAGCATATTAGGGATAATCAAGGCTCTGGAATAACTTCAGAGTTGAAAAAATAAAAATAGTCATTTATATGCACAACTAAATGCTTGAAACCTTGAAAAAATAAAAATTCGTCAACTTAAGGTCTATTTAACCATTTAAAACTCTGGAGTAACCTCAAACAGAGTCTGAAAATTACGAGTAATCATTTTCATGCACTATTGGACATCACTTCAAACCCTGCAGAAACTTCAGAGTTGAAAAAAATATTTGTCACAACAATGACAAAGGCTAAAAATACTTAATGACCCAAGATAGTCTCAAAAATTACTGGAAAAATTAATGTTATTAATAAAAAAATAAATAATCCATTCTTCAATCACTGCTGCAATGGAATATTGTTATGCAAAAATGTTACAAAATCAGTTGAACGATAATTCATCATTTATTTGAGGCTAACTGATGCCAAGACTGATCCCACTTAATTATTTAATTTAGACTGTAATAATCATGCCATTTGTTCATTGTTATCGTCTATTTTTTCAACAATTCAATCGTTTTTGTCTCGAAAAATTTATCTAAACTTGCCTGTCACAATGAGATCACCACTTATCGTCACTGCCGGATTGTTTCATCTCTCTCACCGTAATTTTATGGATACTGATAGTTGGAATGCCATTACAAAGCATTGTCGACAATTATTTTCGTTTATTCCAGCCGATTGCAGCAAATATTCAATGGATTTCCACAGACGACGCCGCGTCCAAACGTTCGTCCACCATTTTAAGACCAAGAGACGCCGAGAGAGAGAGAGAGAGCGATTCCAGAGCGAGAGAAAGGATAAAGACGGAAACGGCGATGCGTCACATCCGTGCCAAGTGTTTTCTCATTGGCGCAGCTCGCGCATGCGGGTTTTACAAGAAAAAAGGCGCGCGCTTTTTTTATTTAGACCTTAAACGGGAAATACTGCACCTCCCAAATAATTTTCTAATTTTTTTTACAACTATTCAATAGTAGTAAATTTATACTTGTTTTGTTAGATGCATGTATGTCAGTCAAAAAAATTGAAGTCAGTCAATTGGATATCACGGTGTGAAAATACACCGTGAAGCCCCCATCACACAACACGGTGCATTGGTCATGAAAATTCACCCTTTTGATTTGTCTCGTGTAAAAAAAATAAAAAAAAACACTCCCATGCAATGGACATATAAATTTTGCACAGTGTTTATTGTAATTTTTGAACAATTGTTAACCATACAGTATAACGTGACGTATTCCTGATATGATAAAAGTAAATTGTGTGCTCTAACCTAATTGTTTTTGATCAACTAGAACCTTAAACAGGGGCAAAATTTATGTATCTAAACATGCTTCGGAGATTTTGTAACCTCTGTCTGGTCACAGAAACTACAACGGTCCAAAATCTTAGGAAATTCACTGTAAGTTTTACATAAATTACTTAAATAATTCCCTCAGCATCACAACTTGTAATTATTATTTTCAGGCTACACCAATAATTAGTCGGAATCATGCTGAGGCAATTCAGATTGATATCCAAGATGAGGTTCCATCAGAGCCGGTGCCAACGGAAAAAAAGAAGCCAATAATTGCTTGCAAAAGGAAAGAATTTAATTTTTATCCAGGACAAACCTACAAAAAGTATGAGAAATTTCCCATTGCCTCTGACGGCTGGCTCCATACCAAGTCACGAGGTGACTATTTCACAATTTATCCAATTCTTCAGGTAAACACGATTTTTTACATTATTTAAAAATAACTACTTCATAAGTATTACACTAATTGATTTTTTGTTTCAGTCAGAAATAGAAGCAGAAGAAGAAGAAGAATACAGAGATGAAAATGAATACGGAGATGATGATGAAAATGAAGTTTCAGGCCACGAGAATGACGTAAATACTCCCCGGTCTTTTGAAGAGCTGGGAATTGATCCTCAATTAATTAAAAATCTCCAGAGTGAGGGCATTGATTCACCGACACTCATACAATCTCTCGCAATCCCTCAAATTTTGAATTCAACAAATACTTCCCTGATTGCCGAGACTGGATGTGGAAAAACGCTGGCCTATTTGATTCCATTAATCCAGCAGGTGCTGCATCACAAAGCCATACCAGGAGATCGACCAGGAAATTCGCCTCTAGTTCTCATTCTAACACCGAGCAGAGAATTAGCCCTACAAATTAGCGTAAGTGACATTATAATATAGATAAATCACTAGAATACTATTTCAAACTTTTTTATTTCAGTCTGTAGCTCGGAAATTAACATATGATTTAAATATCAATGTTGAAACTCTCGTGAGCGGAAAAACCAAGAAATTCATACAGAATCCATCGATGAAAAATGTCGACATTGTAGTAGGAACGGTCGGACTTATCTGCAAATTAGCTGCCTTAAATATTTACAAATTAAAGTGGGTATTGCACACAGTTGCGGATGAAGCTCACGCACTATTCGATGAAACTTTTGATCGGCACATGAAAAGTATACTGCGAAAAATTGATGTAAGTATTATAATAATGACTAATAATAATTCTTTCTAATATAATTTTTTTTACATAAACAAAATATTTACAGTTTCGTCAATTCACAACGAATAATGACTCTGAACAAGGGAGTCAGCTGATATTGGCGTCTGCAACAATGCCAGACGACTTCCCGTCATATCTACCAGAGTTTGTGAACGTAAGTAATCAACAAGAGTACTTTTATATTACGTAAATATAATAAGAAAATGTTGTAAAATATTTTTTTTGGCGATTATTTTAAGCTCAAAAGTCTGATAAAAGTCACTACACCAAATCATCACCGTATTCTCGTGCCGCAAAAATTCATACGGCTCGGTTCAACGCAAAAAGCGCCGACAATGCTGCGCCTGATAAAACCTCGAGCAATGCGAAAGCAACCGACAATAATATTCAGCAACGACAGTGCAACTAGCGACTGGATATCGATATTCCTCAACCACATGAACGCCAAGACGATTCCGTTGAACTCGCGGATGCATGAAAAATTGCGTCAAGAAAAGTGGAATCAATTTCAAAACGGGGAAGTGAGCATCCTGTCAACAACAAATGCCGGCGCCCGAGGACTCGACACAACTATCGTCGATTTCGTCTTAAACTTCGACTTTCCACTCAACACAGCTGACTATATTCACAGGTATGCAGCGCGTGTGTCATTGGGGATTTGCGCGAGTACTAATTAAAATTGCACTTCTAGGTGTGGCAGAACTGGAAGAGTGGGTGGTGTGCAAAACGGACAAGTTGTCAACTTTATCACTCGCAACATGGAAGTTGCTTTAGTTCAAAAACTGGAGCGTTCAGCGCGACGATACCGGCCTCTGCCAATATTTGACATCTATGACCAGACGAAAAAGCGGGAGATGGACGCAGAGTTGCAGAAACTCATTGGAAAAACAAAAATAAAATAATAAAAAAAACGGCATTAAAAGGATTCTCCGGAAGTAAGAGTATTTGTCTGAATTTTGGTGAAAGGAAACAGAGGAAAAAAAATATCGTGTCCACCCATCCGTCTGTTCATTCACTGAATCTACATACCATCACATCCGGTCGAAACATATGCCGCAATTCTACTATCTTTCAATCAGTCAGTATATATTTTGTTTCAGCAAAACTGCATTTTTTACGTCTCTCATTAAGTACACCTACTTAGCACCCAATCTATCCGCGTGTTAAACGCTCATAAATAACCTTGTCAAATCCTCAAACCAAACAATCCAAGCAAAGATGACCTGCTGCCGATAGCCGGCGCGCACTTGCCCTTGAGCACAACTAGGATAATGGTATATTGCAATTAACGTGGGTAGATGCGTGACATGTAGGACAGGGGCGCACTGGAAATGGATATTGCTCCAAAATCTTTCTCGATAACTCGGAATCGTGCAAAAAAAATCATCAGGTAAAGTGATGGCAGATGCGTCATGTCACGTACGTGCGGAAATACCTGGAATTGCCGCGGGGCGAGGATTCGCAGCGGAGTACATAAGAGCAAAATTTACGGCGTTCAGGTGGGATAAACAGCCGTATGAGCAGTCACGGAGTCGTCCTCTAGGCTGGATTAGAATAGAGCAAGGGGGAGGGGAGTCTATACTCCCCTTACAGGCCGGTTACGTAGCCCAGCATCGTCATCGGCCGTATAACATCACACCCGACCGGCCGTCGTCGCTCGCAATCGGCCGGCATCGGCAAGCCCTCTCTCCCCACTTGAGGGCACACATCTCAGCATCGGTTGTGGCGAGCTGCAGTCTGACGCATTTTTCCTCTTGGCATTGTACGATCCTGTAGTGTGCGCGCGGAGCTCGCGTGAGTGCCGTTTTCAGTCACGCTGGAATCTTTTTTCTTGCTTTCCCGTGTCGTGTGTGTGTGAGTGAGTGACATGGTCGCCCTTTGTCCCATGAGCTCGCAGTGAAAAGGAAAAAAAAACTGAAAAATCAGGTGAAAAGGAATTTTATTTAGCGGGGGCGCGCGCTGAGGAATGTGGGGGAAAACTCAAAGTATATTTGACGGTTAAGTGACTCATGGATTTAAATCAAAGTAAATATGCGATATGGACAGCAGAGTGTACGAGTTTGTTGTGTCGTGTGTAGTTTGCTCGTGGCCAGAAGTAGCGTCTTGCAAGAGTGAAATAGCTTTATGAATGGTGTTGGAGTAATGAAGAGGCAAACACAATTGTTGAAGCTTAGCCAGAGAGACAAAGCAGTTTGTGTTGTAGCCTCTCACAAGTAGGCTTCCCGTGTGGTGTCCCCGTTGGATGTGCTTTCCTGTGTAGCATTTTTTCTTTCTTTTTCGCTTGCAGCGTCTCGTTATAACTCTTTGTAAACGCTCTTTTGCGCGTTTTGTCTTTGCGACGACGAGGCCATTCAAATTATTTCACGTATAACTTGTGCGAATGGCAATAAGGCGTGTGGTGACTGTTGTTGTAAATAGCAAGCCGAGATAGTTTTACGTGCGTGCATGCAGCGTTCAGCATGTAATCAACAGATTATCTGCATCGATTACGAGACTGATCAAATTTTGCGTGCTGCTGCTGCTGATGGTGCGCTACTGTGGCGAGTACGTGTGTGTTATTTGTGTGATGGGCAGCTTTGATGCGCATTCTTGCACGTCGTTATTCGGAGAATAATAATCATCAATAATAAGGATTCACCGGGAACCGGAAGCTACTACATTGGAGAGGAAACGGGACAGCAGCGGTCTGTCGCTCGCATTTCTCTGTTTGCCGCGCCAACGGCATTCAGCTCAATTCGACAACGTAAGTTCTATTTGTATTTTCGTATATTATCCCTCGATTCCCCACCCGCGAGCATGTCAGCACGCACTGGACACCGCGACCATGAGTATCCAAATAGCCCCTCGCTCATTGCTAACTCATGGCTTTGGAATTTAGCAGAGATGAGAGGCTGAAGATGTATTCCCTCCTGTGTATAAATATTTTACATCGCTCCACAAACGCCAGAAAAAAAAAACCGTATCCTAGAAAAAATTTCGTTAACAACAGATTAAGCAATAAATTTTCTACTAAAAATGTTTAACAAATTTTTCGCCTCAGATTTTTGATTGGTTTTTTTTTTTTTTTTTTCAAATATCTCGAAAACAAATGAAAATACGTCAAAAAATTATTCTATATTTTTTGTAGGAAATTAAATTTTCTATAATTTATTTCTAATAAGATTTTTTACTATCTCACTTATTTATCGAGTTATCGACAAAGTTTTAACGGTACGCCCTTTTGGTTTTAGTAAAGGTATATACATATAAGGTATATACATATTAGAAATTGTAAATGAAAATGTAGATCAGTTGCCAGAGTACAAAGAGAGTTTTTCTCATTTAAATGTGTAAATATTAATGAATAATACAAGATGGCTATACATGCCGGAAAACGCGGCTAATACTAGGATTATAAAGTCAGACCGTTATTGGATATGTATACATATATGTGTGCGCATTAAAAAACAGTGGAGCAGCATCTTGTTATTTATTTTTTCTTTTTTTTTATAACGCGTTGCTCATTCGCGATCGTTCCCAATGCTCGTCACGACTCTCTGTGTATCACTAAGTGATAATTGAGCTTGTAATTTCTCGCGCCAGCGGAACAAAAGGTAGGAAAAATTGGCGCACGCAATGCTTTACTTGTATATTGATAGTAATTGAGCAACGCGCGACGACGTTGGAGAAAGAGAAAGCGTAGGAGAAAGACTTGAACTAACCTAGACTAGCTTTAGCGAGTTGTTGATGGCACTCGTAATAACAAATGGAAAATTCATTAACTTGATATGCCAAAATAAGCCGCTGCAACAACAGTATTGGCTTCGTTTCGCGTTATTTCAAGTAAACGGGGACAAAGAAGCCATTAAATGCAGATAATCTTCGGCTCATTACCTTCCACTGTTGCTTATTTATAGTTATTATATTCTACAAAACACAAGTTTTTTTATTCAAGCTCGCTTAAACAATATATTTTATAATATGCCCAGTGTTTGCAATCATTGTTTTAGTTGAGAAATATTTTCTCAACTGAATGTTGTTATTTTTTTTCAATTGATTGGTTATTTAGAGCTTAGATACAGTTTTTCCCCGATTAAATTTTAATGATGCCTCTCGTTAGCTACGCGAGATATGACGAAAGATGATGATAGCACGACCGTATAATGAGTCTTAAAAAATACAGTTTTCTTTATAAAATCTCATACGCTGTCCCTGAACTTCATAACTGAACGTGTAAAGTAACGGAAGACATTCAGAAAACATTATCCGAGTTGAAAACAATTGTTTTTATTCGTTTAATTTGAATTATTCGGTAAATTTAATCATCAGATGACTTTATTTGAGTGGTTTATACGGGGAAATTTAATTTCAATTAATTTAACCCTTAAAACTAATCAAAACTAAATATTATTCATGTTTTAGAACGTTTGGTTGGAATAAAAAAAAATTTTTTTTTTGTTAATTTTTTTTGAAGGGGTATACCCCTTGGAAATATCGCAGTTTTCGTGATTTTTTTGGTTTTTTAGCGATAACTCGGTAACTAAGAAGAATAATGAAAAATGTCGTAGGAGTAAAAAGATTGGGCTTTTAATTTCCTACGAAAAATGTGAAATAATTTTTTTTGTATCTTTTTTGGTTTTTGAGATATTAGACGTTTTTGAAAATTTGTATTTTTCAAAATATCTCGAAAACAAAGCGACATATAAAAAAATTTTATTCCACATTTTTTGTAGCAAATTAAATGCCTAATCTTTTTACTCGAATGACATTTTTCATGATTTTCCGTAGTTACCGAGTTATCATCAAAAAACAAAAAAAAATGACCAAAATTTCGAGATTACCAAGGGTATTATAACTACTTTCAAAAATTTGACAAAAAAATTTTTTTCTCTCGATCAAACTTCTTAAAATTGGTTGTTAAAGTTGTTTCAACTCAATAAATGTATTTATACGCCTTTTTGACATTTGTTCCGCGATATATGTATACAATGTGTTGTTGGTTGGTCGTTTTTTTGTGAGCAATAAATTTATGTGGTACACAAAGTTACAGTAGCATGACGAGGCGCGTGCTAGGAAAGAGCGAAATTGTAAAAAGAGTGAGAGAAACCTTTCTCCATCATATGGATGATGATGGTCACGGTATAGGTGTGTGTTATTGCGCCGGATACTCTGGCCGCGTAGCTAAACCGGTAGCTCTCATTGTTTCCTGTGAGCGCGCGATGGACACATGAAGAAGAACTGCGATGGATTACACTTACACACTGCAGCAGCACAGCATGGCAGTGGTGGTGCCTCGCAGTCAGATGGAGGCTCGCTGTCGAGTTCGATGCCCTGCGACATCAGCATCAGCCAGCACTAGGCGCCAATGCCACGCAATGTGCCGTGCGTGTCTCCCACGAAGCCCATTTGCCTGACAGATTGCCCGGTGTTTGCAATTAATCGGCCAACCAGTAATTCTGAGTGCCCTTACGCGGCCCCTCCCAATTACAAAAAACAAAGCCGCCGTCAATTCTGTTGCAAAAAAATTATCTGAATTTAAACAGGGGTCAAGATATCTCACGGGTCTATTGGCCTACTCGATGATGCGTTTCCATCTCTCCAAGAATGTTCGGCATTGTGTTATTTGCATAACTGGTTCACCCGAGGTATCTGTGAGCAAGGACATTGATGGCTGCACAAGTGTGTATTCCGACAAATTCTTGCCAGGATTATATATAGCCAACATATATGCCATATATATACGTTCGGTGACATAATTACCTTGTTAGAAACTAATCATAACAAATCGAGCTAGCTGCTGCTTAATAATATTTTCATTGAATTATTTGATTTGTGTGGGAACGATAGATTATTTTTTTCTCTCATATTTTAATATTGATTTAAGCGCCCGCACGGCAATCAAAGAGCATAGATCTTAATTTAGTTATTGATGAAAAAACACCTGAACTGCCTGGAATCATTCATTATTGTAAATATTGATTTAAAAAAAAAAATAGGGGTTTATAAATATATACATTTTTTGCGATAACTCGATAAATAAGAGAGATAGTAAAAAATGTCATGAGAGTTAAATGATTTGGCATTTAATTCTCTACAAAAAACGTTGAATAAATTTTTTTGTATCTCTCTCAGTTTTAGAGATATTACTGATTTTCTGGAAATATGTATCTCTCAAAATATATACATATATGAAAATATGGTGGAATATCAAAAAAATGTATTATTGAATGCTCGTGTTTTTTTTCTTCGACGACATTTTTCATTATGTCATTCAGTTACCGAGTTATCGAAAAAAAAACCGAATTTTTTTCTCCCTACCATACGCAGAGCATTATTTTATCATTTAGCGATTTAAGATTATTTAAGATAGATTTCCTAGAAATATGACCCTTATTTATTAGAGATAAGTAAATCCTTTGGCGTAATTACCCAAACAAATAATACCCATTGCAGAATGAGGAGATGATTGCGCAGCTGGCAATGATGGGCGGCGGAAGTGGCGGCGGCGGTAGCGGTGTTAGTGGGAGTCGAGTCAGCCGTGGCGGGCTCACTCTGCACAGATCAAATTCCAGCCTGGAGTTGCCGCACAGCCCGGAGCGATCGGGGCGTACGGGGGATGCGCAGCCACTCCGACGAGAGTATGGATCCCACGGTAAGTAAATACACTGATTCAACAAAGTGAAACTCGACACGAATCTTGATCGAATGATTTGTTACAAGGGAGCATCGACGTGGTGGCGGCAGCAGCAGCAGCGAGTCCGACAGGCGTTGGATCGACAGGGGACCACATCTTTGCCATGCTGCAGGATTTCCGTAACGGCAGAGCCTCGGCAGATCGTCTGCACCCGCATCACGGCGAGTCATCCGGGGTATTAAATGCGGGCGCATCGATGGACGAGGTCTGTGGGCCCACGTCAGCCTCGAGTCCCAAGCTGAGACTGAAATTAAATCGGCTGTGGGGTGGAAAGGAGAGCAATTGCCCTGCAGGCGCATCAACACCGAGTGCCGGAGTGCCAGGAGACCTTGAAGAGCGTCACCGACGCCGAGCATTTGTCCACTATGACACGCAATCGCTGACTGCCAACTTGGGATATGCCGCAAAACTGCGGGGAATACTGCTAGCACGGCGGAAAAACACGGCAACGGGAGCGTCAGCAGCGAGCACAATACGAGCTCCGACGCCTGACAACGACAGCCCGGAAATGGGCAGTGAATTGAAGGACGATCCGGGCGATGGGAAAAGCAACGAGCTGCTTGAGTCCTGTCCGTTCTTTAGAAATGAAATTGGAGGTGAGGGAGAGCGTGAAGTTGCTCTGACGCGATTACCCACCGCGCATGGCGGAGCTCACCGGCCATCGCTGGCCTACGGGGTGTCAGTGCTCGAGCCACAGCCTGGAGAAACCCTGTGGAAGCACACGTGCCCCATGCGCAAGAGACTCCTGCCGATTGAGAGTGTCGACGAGGGCGCTCGCTACTACAGAAAGTATTTCTTTGGCAAAGAGCATCAGAATTGGTTTGGTATGGATGATCAGCTCGGTCCAGTGGCCATTAGCATTCGCAAGGACGGCAATCACTATCGAATAATTGTTCGCACCTCCGAACTGCTGACTCTGCGTGGCTCGGTGCCCGAGGAGGCTCTCGGGCTTCGCTCGCACCAAGGACACCGTGTACCAACCCGAGAATTACTCGAACTCGTTGCGCCCGAGGTGCAACTGGGCTGTTTGCGCTTGGGCACTCCGGTGGCCGAAGAAACTCTTGCCAGACTCGATGAGCAAGGTCTCTCCAATTGCTACAAAGTCGGGGTTTTGTATTGTCGCGCTGGACAGCGGACTGAGGAGGAAATGTACAATAATCAGCACGCCGGACCGGCATTTCTGGAATTTTTAGACACAGTTGGGCAGCGAGTGCGACTAAAAGGCTTTGAAGGATACAAAGCGGGTTTGGACACGCGGACAGATTCAACGGGAACTCATGCAGTAGCTGCCACTCATCGAGGAGCTCAGGTCACACTGCACGTCGTCACAATGTTGCCTTTTACACCAAATAATCACCAGCAGCTGCTCCGAAAGCGTCACATTGGCAATGATATTGTCACCATTGTGTTTCAAGAGCCCGGTGCGTTGCCTTTCAGTCCGCGACGAATTCGCTCACAGTTCCAGCACGTATTTATCGTTGTACGCGCGATAAATCCCTGCACAGAAAATACTCAATACAGTATATCCGTGTCTCGAAGCAAAGAAGTGCCAATTTTCGGTCCACCAGTTCCTCCCGGTGCTACTTTCAACAAGGGAAAGTCTTTTGCTGATTTTATTCTCGCAAAAGTAATCAATGCGGAAAATGCAGCTCACAGATCCGAGAAATTCTCCACCATGGCGACAAGAACACGACAGGAGTATTTGAAAGATCTTGCGGTAAATTATTCATCAACAACGCTCATTGACACAGGCCAGAAATTTTCAATGCTCTCGTTTAGCAGCAAAAAAAAGGCTCCTGTACGCCCGAGGCTGGCATGCGATGCGTCGCAACGTGGTGCTATATGTTGGCAAGTTATTCTCGAAGAGAGCAATCAAAATACCGATTGCTATTTGGGCATTAGTATCGATACAATTGTATTAATAGAGGAGCACTCTCGGCAAATTGTTTTTGTCTCGCCGTGCATCAATGTTCTCGGTTGGCACGCGCAAACCAACAGTCTCAGGCTGTACTATCATCAAGGCGAGTGTATAAGTATTCACGTGCGACCAGACTACTCGGAGCGCGACGAAATCATGGAGATTGTCGCTCGACTGCGCGCAGTGACCCAGGGCTCGCCGGCCTCCGAGTTATCCTTGAAGAGAAACAACCTTGGTCAACTGGGGTTTCACGTGCAGCCTGACGGCGTGGTGACGCAGGTGGAGAGCATGGGCCAGTCGTGGCAGGCCGGTCTCAGACAGGGATCCAGGCTCGTTGAGATCTGCAAGGTCGCTGTGTCCACTTTGAGCCACGACCAGATGGTCGATCTCCTCAAAACCAGTGTTCAAGTCACCGTGACGGTTATCCCGCCGACAAACGACGGACAACCGCGACGTGGCTGCTCGCTGCAGAGCTGCCAATACTTGACCACGAACTACGAGAGTGATTACGAGAATGTCACGAGTTCAGAGAGTGTTCCAAGCCAACAGACGGCCCAACAAATTCATCAGTTGAAGAACTACGAGCGCTCGATGAGCCCCCCACGCTCCAGCAACAGTTCCGGCTATGGTACCGGCTCTAGTTCGAGGTCCTTCAACGATCCGCGCTTCAATACGGAAAACAACGCGGTCGGAGTGAGCGGACTGGCGACAGCAGCTGGTGATGAGCGTTGGCACGAACTTTTCGAGGCCTCCGAGCAGGATGCAAATCATCGTGCAGACGGAACACCGCCTCCGCCGCTGCCTGTGAGACAAAAAAATGAGCGAGACAATTACTTTCATGATTACTACTCGAAAGAGCCGAATTACGTGTCTCCACGTGTAATTCATGAGAGCAGCAGCTATCAACGCCTCGAGGAAGCCAGTCGCGCTGGCAATCAAGAGGAATCTAATTATATTAAGATGAAAAAAGACAATCATGGGCACAGACATGGCCATCAAAAGTTGTCCGTGTCAACCTCTTTACCTCTAAACCAAAGTCCTGGCTACAGTGTGCCTAAAACAATAAACAATGGATCTGGGATTAGATATAGCGAGCAGTACGATGTCATAAATGGATTGGAGCAACAGCAACAACAGCAGCGCAGTGGAATGTACGTGAAAAATGAAAATTTTTCTGATTTACGTGCCGAAAATTCGATAAATTCGACAATGCACGAGGTCGGAAAATTGCGTGAACGACGAGTCAGCACTTACGATCTTTTGCCGGAAAATTGTGATGGATATATGGAGGCAAATCGTCGGACATGCGAGGAAAATTATGAATTGACTTTGCAACGACCTGAGGAGAATAATGACGTTAATCGCGAGTCAATGCATGAATTTATAATCGGTGAGAAAGTGACTTGTCTGAAGACTGGTTTGCCTGAACGAGTTTTATCTCGCAAGTTGGTTCACGGTGAGTATGCGAGATCGAAAGACTTTGCGACATCGAGTTTGCCGCCTGAAATGAGGATATTCGAGGGTAATGATGTTGCAACATTGCCGAGTGAGGATGAATTTTCAAATACTGGTGAGACATCGTCGCCGGGCCAACGTCGAGCGATTAAATTTCGTTCCGGAGGAAATAATTCGCATCCTAGAAATAAATCACCGCGTCCAAAGTCAATTGTACGTAATCCACATCGAAATTCGGCAAATTTAACGTCAACCCTGCAAGAGGATCTCATGAAATTAATTAATCCGGATTATATTGCTGATGATAATCACACGAGTAACAACAACGAAAACTTTAGTGACGCTGCTAATAATAATAGTGATAGTAGTAAAGTGATGGAAAAAACGGGAGAATCGTCGAATAAATTGGGACACAGTAATAAAATTGAGATTCAAAATCGATGCAGATCTAGGGAGAATTTGTGCGGTACGAGCACGTCAACTCTGAGTGTTTTGTCGGGTACTTCGCGACAGGACACTTCGAGCGGGGGTTCAGAGGTGATTTTAACTATGGCACGGCCGGCTACAGTTATTTCTAATACTAGCAGCAACTCGAGCCCGGCGCCAAGTGAAAATAAAATGTCCAAGGAGGAAAGATTGTCTCCTCGTGTTACTAAAACACCGCTTGTGCCTTTGAAAACATCAAATAACTTGACGGCTACTATCCGAGATGTTAAAATTGAGGATGATAATGAAACTGAGAGAATTTATGACAGTACAAACTCAATGACGGATTTGCAAACTCATTTGTCGAATCTAGAGTTGCGAGTTGCACGTGAAACACGTCGACGTTTGTCGTTGGAAGATGAGGTTCGACGTTTGAGAGATGAAAATCGTCGTTTACAGGACGAAAATCATGCAGCTGCTCAACAGCTGCGACGATTTACCGAGTGGTTTTTTCAAACCATAGACCATCCATAATAAAAATCAATCATCAGATTTCAGTTTTTTTTTTCATCAATTCACAAAATAATTTCATTAATTTTTTTCTTACGCGAATAAAACTGTTGGTATTTAATAAAAAATACAGTTTTTTTTTCTTCTCAAGTGTTTGCAGTATTTATTAAATAATTATTTTGCATTCAAGTGCTCATCAAACGAATCGTTTCTTATTCTATCAAATGAATTATTTTAGAAAAAAATAGAATAATCAAAAAAATTAACTATTTCAAAAAAAAAAAAAAATAATAAATGAGACGTTTTTACGTGCAACCAACCGACCAAATATTTTTAGTGGCCTAAGATTATTATTTTTTACTTGATAATTAATAATAATAGTAATTCATCAATCGCGATATATTGTTAATCGATAATATTCAATTCAAATCGCGATGATAAATTATTAATTAATATAATATGTCGATACACAATACAGTAAAAAATAAAAAAAGTTGGCACCGAAAAAAAAAAACGTAAAAGATATATATACAATATTATATTTTTTATAACTTGAATTATTTTTTACGTAAAAAAAAAAGAGAAGAAAAACAACTTTGAATTTTTGTATAATGTATGATTGGCAAATGCCAATAATTAATTGGTGGTTATATTAAAGAATTGTAATGGTAATTAGAATAATAAAATAGTTTATTATAATTCACAGAGAGAAAAACAGATATCTTGTAGTTCTTTTTTTTGTTTTCGTATTTTTTGTTGTTTTTCATTTATTAATGCCTTATATTTATCACTACTGTCATTTTCAATGACAATAAACACTGCCATTTTAATACACTCTCGCGATAATATTGGCTCTGGAGGACGACGACGACGACGACGACGACGACAATTGAGAGAGAGAGAGAGAGAGAGAGAGAGTGCGATTTGCATTATTTTAAGCATGTGGGAAAATTCTATTTTTTATCGTATTGCAGGATTTTAATTTTTTCTTTACAATTTTTTTGTTAGTTCAATATTCTATTGCTATTTTATTTCGAAGAGTGGTAGGGTTTTTTTTCTGGATTAAGTGATTAATTTTCAGCGGAATAAGCAGATAATATACATAACAATGATAATAATTGTATAATAATATTAATCTTGCATATTCGTATTTTTTTCTGCAAAATTTAATTATTTTTTTTCGGTTCTGTAAGTGTTAGTTTGAATGGTAATTAAGTAGTTTTGTAAATAGATAGTGAAACTGCAGCCAAAATGGGGGAAAGTGTAGTTTCTCATGCATTACATATATTTCAAAAAAAATTACGACACAACTTTCGCATTTTTTGACATATTCGTAATACAATAAAACACTTAATTTTCTCCCATACATCATCATGTGGTCGCACGCGCGGTGCTGCGTCGTTTCTAATTGAATCAGTTTTTTTTTCCCATTAGATATACTGTGATTTTTGTTTAATATTTAAGTACTTGTATTATGCCGCCTAGAAATGGTATATCTTACGTTTCTATTTCCATGAGAGTTGTGTATCGTCTGAGTTATAGCAGTATAATATCTCTATCATCTCGCTCTATTTGTTTGTCGTAATATTTTTTGTTTTTGTTTTTTTTTTTTTAAACAGAGAACATATATTTAAATAATACAACTATGCAACTAAAAAAAAAGAGGTATATAATATTGTGCGATATTCCATATTATTTATCATCATAAAATTGCGGCGACATTGCCGGATGATGCAGGATGTATCTTTTCAAGTCGAGCAACAAAATTTTATGGCACGCACTGATGAGTATTTTTTTTTTGTCTACTTATAACTGTTTGTGTGCAGTTTTTTTTTATCAACTTATTATTGCGACGGTATATTTGTGTGATAATTAAACAGGCCGGAGATATTTAATTTTATAAATAATGATAAATCCACGTTGATTGGGTATCTTGCAGTATTACACACGCGAATTAATTATATATGGTTAAAATAACCGGAATCGCAACATTATACCAATACAAAAATACTTTCTGTTCTCTATTCCACGCATATAATTGTATATCCAACTATTCCACAATTCATCAAATGTTAAATACTGAGTGGCATTTTTTTTTTCTCGTAATATTTCTTTTGAAAATCAAAAAATCTGCTTCTAGTCACAAATTATTATGCCCTTCTATCACTTACTCACTCGCACACTTACATACACTCCCATACTGTTATATATTTTACGTATTTACGATATATGTAAATTTACTTTTTTATTATTTTCTTTTTTTCTCATTTGTAAATATCTCAAACATCACGGGACCATATACAATACCTATCTGACCCTGTCCCACGATTTATTTATTTATTCTTATTTTTTTTATAGCCATTCATAATAGTAGAGAGTAATGAGGAATTTGTCGCCCATACCACGCTGCGAGCGTTTCAGAACGTTTTTTTTTTTCAGTCAATAGCATCACAGCAAGAGCGCCCTTCTTTATAACACAATGAGTCAATCGTTTATTTATCTATTTGCTTTTTAGTTTAGGATTTAGAAATTATTTTTAATTTCCAAATCGATGCTCATCTTTTGATCTTGCAACTGTCTTTTTTTTTTTTTTGATAAAAAACTCATTGAATCGCTCGGGGACACATTTTTCTCACATTCTTCAATAAAATAGCACACTTCAGAATCAACAGTAGACTGTACAATAACCCGTTTTTTTTAAAAAACATTTTTTATATTTTTTTATTATTTTTTTTTTCTTCTCGCGAGTCTACTTATATTTGAGACCATAAATTCAAAATTGATTTTCACACAAATGTAAAAAAAAAATCTTTCCAATTTTTCACCGTTAATGACAAAGTAGTGATTTATATTAATTCGCACTGAAAAAAAATGAGATTCAAGCAATGGTTTAAGCAATGGAGTGCAAAAAAAAAAAAATTATAAATCAACTTGAGAGATTGAGAGGTAAATTTTAAATAATATTCTCCGTAAATATATAAATACATATATAAATAATTGTTTTTTTGTGTTTTTTTTCATGATTTTGTTTTTTGTTTTTCAAGCGTGTAGTGCATTATAATAAATTTAAGCGCAACAAGCAGCTTCCACGTGCTTTAAAAGCAAAATAGCAAGTGAAACACAACCCAATGTGCATTTAATATTATTAAAATAATAATAAACGTGGAAGAAGCGATTAAATAATATAAATATAAAAATAATTATTGAATATTCTAAGTTTAAAAAGATATATAATATATATATATATATAAAAATGACTCGAAGATTGAAGATATGATTATTAAAATTAATTTGCACGTTTGTTATACGAGCACGGAATGTCGAGATTTACTCATATATCAATTGACGACAATAATAATAATTTATGATACAATTAATAAGTGCGATTAATATTGGACGAATGATCGATCAAATAAATAAATAATTAATGGAGGGAAAAACAAACAAATACAATTTGATAATGTTTACATGAATAATAAATAGGACAAATTAATTTAAAAAGAAAATTATTAAAATAATTTTAAAATCAATCAAAATCAAAATCAAAATACTACCACGTCAAATTGGCTATAATGGCAAGTATGCATTAAATTAAAAAATTAAAAAATACGACAGACAAAAGGGAGACGATTTGTACTTTTCTACTCACGCTCAATAATCTGTATCTAATTACTTACAATCAATGACAGTTTGTCCTCTCATCAATCAATCAATCATCAACTAATAATGCTTTTATACTGGCTGGCAAATAATTCGGTATTCTCAATCAGCACCAAGTCAGAAATTTGTGTTGAAAAAATGAATAAACAAACGAAAATGAAATTATTTGCAAAATTAGGAACGTAAAATTACTCTCGACGCGTTCGTTTTGGACGCTGATTGACACCAAATTCATCATTGCCTCTTGTTTTTTTACCAATTTGTACCTGACTTTGTGCCGTTAATTGCAATGAAATTGCATGAGTATTTAATTTTTCAGCAAGAAGTAAATCTTTAAGTCCCTTCATTTTTTCACTGTACAATGTTATTCGTGGGCTGTCATTCTCCGAATCAGTTTCAACCTCGGGATGAAGACTGGTTTCCTGAGATGTGGAGGGTGTTGGAGGTAGAGAAGTAGCCTGAGGCGCAACAAAAGGTTCACCATCGCCCTGCAGCAGGTAATCCCTGTTGAGTATTTTCTCGCTGCACGCTGCCGTGAGTGCCTGAATGCTAGGATGCATGGGCGCCGGATTTGACGGCACCTTTGACTCCAAACTCGCAATTAAATCCCTCGCCGCACTACTCCGCTCTTTCGTCTTGTAGTAATTATTATTGTTGTTGTTATTTGTTGTATTATTATTGTTGCTCGTCGTGATATTGTTGTTATTGTGGAAACCCTCGTCAGAGTTGATGTCACGACGTGATCCTGCATCCTCATCGTGTTTGCTCAGTGTCATCTCAGCCTCGTGACACGTTATAATCACTTGAGCCCGAATACTCGCGTCGAATTTAGATATTGTATTTACCAAAGGTCTTGCCCAGCCTATGTGAAGTACTGGCGTATTTGCTCCCTCCTCCCACTGACATATTCCGTCGTAGAATCGCAAGAGATACGCAAAACAACGCGGTTGGCGTAGCAGACGTTCATCTGCTCTCACTGTGTGGGGAATTAATTCATTCGCAATCTCCAAAAGTTCCTTGTAAATTTCTCCATCGTCACGTGAATAATCATACCTATTTTAAAATAAAATCAATAAAATTTGTCCGAGAAAAATCATCAAATTACTCGTCTACTTACTTTCTCAAAACGTCAGCAGCATCTGCCCAAGAAGCAAGGGCATTTGCATGCAGTCCATGTCGATACAAATATCCACCCTGATACGTGTAAGGATAAACGTGTGCATTGCCGTAATATTTTCTCGCAGAACTTATGGCCTCCTAAAAATAAAAATAAATGAAAAATAATACATTTATGCATGAATTGTTCTCCGGCGCGATTAATTTAGCAAATGTCGACGCACCTGGAAGAGCACGATGGCAGGTGGCCTGCCGGGCGTTGGAGCTGCCTCCTCTAAATCGCCCAAGTTACCCAGCGCCATTGGATACATGGCCAAGTGACCGAGGTCATACAGTAGCCAGAGAAGCTCCTGCTGAAGGAGTGCGACCTCGGCTGCATCTGCGGTCGCACTTAGACTAGGATTAATCGCGGAAACAATTGTCGCGACTTCCATTGCTCTCGTACAAACGACAGCGTTGCCATTGACATAGAGCCAGGATCGCGATGCTACGCCAACTTCCACGGGTTGACCACGTTTATCCTCATTTCCCTTTCCTAACAGCAGTCAAATAAATTAATATTCTCCAACAACTCAAATATAATCATGCATATTTTAAATGATGTTAGTTGTGCGAGAAAGAGTCGCAAATATTGAAATTACAGATAAATTCTGTGCCATGATAGAAGTTATTAAGATGAAAATTAAGGATTGTTAGATAGTTAAACTCGGTCAGTGGAGAGGCTTGGCCGACTTAACCCTCAATTGTGCTTACCGTGCCACGTAACCTCAACGGTTTCTCGGCCATCCTCGCCACAAACAACCCACGCATGGTCCTCGCTCATGGCCAAGTGAACATCCTTGAACCCAAGGGCTTGACAGCCGGCAACAACGGCAAAGGCCACTCCAAAACAATCGAGCTTGTTTCCCGTGAGGTAGCTGTACAAACTCTGGAGATGTGCTCGATCCTTGTAGTAACTCCTCGTCAATGAGTTCCATATTACGTCGGAGACCCTCTTGACCAGCTCCCTTGACGCGTATTTACTGTCGTACAGAGTCAGGTCAATCGCACCCTTGATAATCGCATGAAATTTCGAGTATAATGCCTCGGCAATGTGAAATTCCAAGGCTGGAAGCTTGGGCTCGTCGTACAGAGTACTCTCCGGTGCTGCAACCGTTCGATTACAGGTTAATGAATTTTCGACAGCTCCAACGAGTATTGAGAGCAATGCCAAATCAGGCTCCGAATTATTAGACAGTTGCTTCTCGAATATTTGAACAATTGACGAGATGCTGCGTACAGGAAAGAACGCTTTGTCCTCCTCGCGTAAACCCGCCATGGCTCACGGTCACCGTGTCGTACACTAGAGACCGCGAAGCCGCAGCTTCAAAAACGATGAAAAAAAACACGCACTGCTTTTTCTCGGGTACACACACGGCGCGTTTTCACTCTCTTTGACGCAGTTTTGTGTGCCTCCGTGTTCGAGAGAACACAATCATGCGCGCGCGGGCAGCTGAAGCTTCGAGAGACATCCCGATTTTTTACGAATTTTGCCGAAGACATTCGGCACAATTATTATATATGTATCCAGGTGCAACAGGACATGTCAAAACTATTCTAATAAAAAATCACATCAACTACCCCTAAGACAAATTAGATACATAAATAATTGCGAAGTAAAAAAAAGGTTTAATTCTTTAATTAATCATTTTGAAGCTTTTTCAGAGTTTCGAAAATCAAAAATAATTAAATTGAATATTACAGCATGTAAAAAACACTTTTTCAAGGATTAATTAAAAAATCATTTTTCTATACCGTCCAGCTTAGTTGATTTATTTTTATATAAATTTTTCATTTAGAAATTAAATTTTTAATTTTATAAACAAATCTTTAAAAATATCCAGAAATACTTGAACTTTTTTTAAGTGCGCGCGCGAACTTGCTATTGGTCAAATAGTTGCATGGTTTTGACCAATCACAACGAATAAATTCTAAAACAACATGGCGGCGCCCATGTTTATATTTTCAGCAAATAAAAGGATTCTGATATGCCATACGTAATATCAAAGTGATGTATTGCGGCAATACTGATAACTATTCTAATAATCAAAATTTCATTATGGTGATATAAATTGACTCGAGCACTAATGGAGTAGTTCCCGTAATAATCATTCTGTTATTTTGACACCATAGCAAATAAAGCTTCAATTCTGGGAATCCCATTGTTGTGTCTTCAACGACAAAAGTAGCTCTACCCAGTGATTCTACAGTATCCCGTACTACAGTCCACATCAAAAAGGGATTCAATACCCACGCAACTATAATTTTAAATCACCATGACATGGCAAAGGTTACTGATTGAACTTGGACTGCCCATTCTAGCAGGGGTGATTATTCAAATAGTAAGGATTGTCGTTAAAAGTCGCGATCAACGAAGAGCTTATGAGCACGCCTACAGCCATGGGTACGTAAAAGAGTTGAAATAGTTATCCGAATAATTAGCAACACATTTATAACACTCTGATGGCAATTTTATCTGCAGGCACCGTCTAACGCCGCGGCCCAACAACTTGACCTGTCCGCTGTGCGGACGCTCAATCAATGCAGGCGAGGATGACCAACGCGAATTGCCGTGTGGGCATCGCTGCCACTCTACGTGCTACCTTGCTCGACAAAACTCGGTAAGTAATTACAAAAGCCAAAGTACTCAACAAAACTTGTATCAAATACATAAATTTCTTTCTATTCTCTCTTGTAGAGATGCTCCTTCTGCTGCTCAAACCATGAGGTCAATGATAGAGAGATCGAAAGGTACCGTAATTTGCAACTAAAATTAGCAGAAATCGGATAAAAGTGAGCTATTCTCAGATGCAGACTGTTGCCGATCGAACCAAGTGGGGCAGGGTGTGAGAATTCGGAGAAATTTCCAATTCAAGGTAAAATATGCAATTTTATTCAATGCTCTATTCGATTTTTAGCTCGATAAAGTGTATCGAATAAAAGACCTAAACGTTTCTTGCAGCGGGAAATATGCATCCGAAACAGCAATGAGAGCTTTAATCTAAATCTTACTTTATTTTAACCCACCTAATTATACAGATTAAATGTACTTGTAAGTTTGTATACGTTTTTGAAATTACAAATACACATTCACGGGGATGATTAGAATAAAAAAATGAGTGGTAGTAAATGTTTTTACCGACTGTCGTAAATGGCGGGAATATGTCGAGTACCCGGAATGGCCGCCGCAGCACCACCTGGACGGCTAAGGCGCGGCGCAATGTGTTTGCGTGTGTACATTGATGATCCTCCCATGGCTATAATACCTGATGTAAATGTGTGAAGGTATATATGCGGCACACTGCACAAAAGTAACTCCGGATCAAAAAATGGATCTTGAACCGTGTTCGTGTGCGATTTCACGAACTTGGACGGTGGCACGGTGCCTCTAAAATAATATAACGGCGTAACGGGCGGCGTATCTTGTATAAAATCAGTGCGAACAGTTATTTACAAGTACAACGAAAATATTCGTACAGTCATTTCATTCTACAGATGGTCATCGTGCTGAAAGACGGAGAGTCATCGAATTTCCATTGATAGTAATAGTGTGTGTCCCCCGGTTTATTTTTACGTTGTGAATATTTGTAATATAAAAATGCAATCCACTGCCGGCTGAAAGCAGACCAGTTGTTTTTTCCTGTAAGCCGATCTTTATCATCTTGTATCAAATACTTATTACCGCACTATTTTTTTTTTACTCACTTTGACTCATGTATGTACAACTTATATATACCTTGGTCGTGTGTGGGTGTATATGTGCTTTTGCATTTAAATGTGTAGTATTTTATTTCCTATTTTGTTTTACATCCGCGTCCTCTTTTTTTTTTTTTTCTTTTCCTCTGCTCGACTAGACACAGTAGTTGAGTCTGCAATATTACACATTGTTCTACGGATTTGTAAGTTAATTTTTTTGTCGCAAAGTTTCCTTAAATGGTGTTGCTTCAGCCAGTTTTTTGCATGTAAACCTACTTTTAAAACTATAAACACACTGTCATCTATATTAATTTAATGTTTTTATTCCTGAATTTATCCAGTAAATATCTTAAATCCCAAGTATTATACACTTTCATAGCTATAAATTGTCTAATTTGCTTCATCAGCTTGTGGCATTGTAGTTAATTGAATTCACACCGAGCAATTGAATAGTCAAAATCAACTGAATTATAATTCCTGGGCTTTTTCATCTACTTATACTTACATTTTAATAATTTCATCATGATCTTTCATTTATAATCAACACAATGGTTGTTTAAGACTTGTAATCTTATCTCTACCTGCTTTTCTACCGATTAAATGTTAAAATATTTCTCGATATTACGGTTAAAAATATATGTGATGTCATATTTGTACTTGTTTGTAGCTTGGTGGTCAGAGTGTTTAGTGGCACAGATTGCGGAAAAAATTTGGATAAGCATTGAGGTTAAAGCTTAAAAATAAAAAGAAATTGTAAAAAAATAAAATTCAAAGTACAAGGCAAAAAAAAATGGAGTCTACTGTAGCGGGACGTCGACGTGCCGCGACTAGACACTCGGCTGAGGATCAGGCTCTCGATCAAATTGCGAAAGAGGTACGAAAAATTAACACGAGTGTCTATTTGCATGAGCGGAATAATTTTTTACTATAGAAAAAAAAATGAAAAAAATAATTGGAGTAACGGAAAATGCACATACACTCACAGTTGGCGCATAAATTGTTGTCCTTCACTGCTTCTTGTCCATTGTTTTGAGGCATTGCGTGTACAAGAGATGATTCTTGATGCACCGGGCGAGATGTCAGTGATAAAATTATCACTGGATCATTAATTGACTATGTGAATTTACAGGCAGAGGCGAGATTAGCCGCAAGACGTCAGGCCCGAGCAGAAGCTAGAGAAATTCGAATGCGAGAGTTGGAGAGACAACAGAAAGAAGCCGAGGAGAATGCAGATCGGGTTTACGACATGTGTAATAGTAATGAAAAAAAATATTCTACATCAATTGCACGATTTTTTCGATATCAAATCGATAAACATGTGTAAAAATAATATTTTTTCAATGATATTCTAATTGTTTTATAGCTGACGGTTCGAGAAATATGAGAGTCACACCCGATCCAGTGAGAACGTCACGTCTTTTGACGAATTCTAATAATTTTCAATCAAGTCGAAGGTCTTCCGAAGATTCCTTAGAGGACGCCGGCCTAAATAGGGATTTAAGAGTATGTAAAAATTATAATTATCAACTAAATTAATTATTTTTAAAGTATATTTCAATGTTTTTTCGTTTTATTTTTTAGTTAGAACTAAAAGAATACGAGGAAAAATTTAGAAAAGCAATGATTGCCAATGCTCAGTTAGATAATGAAAAATCATCGTATGCATACCAAGTGGATTTACTAAAAGATAAATTAGAGGAATTGGAGGAATCATCGGCAACATTGCGACGTGAACTCAGGGAAAAAAATCGTGAGGCAGAGCAATTAAAACGTGAGAATCAACGTTTAAAAGATGATTTGGAGTCATTCAAGAGACAACTATTAGAGAGAGATACATTGATTGAGGTAAAACATTATTTAAACTATTTATGTAATCTATATCACTACTCAAATTGTCTTGATTTTTGCAGGAAAATGGACTTGTTATTGTGGAAGATGAGGGAAGTGAGGACGAAGACACTGGAAAAGTAAATGGAATAATTCACAGAAAGCGAGTGCTAGTCAGTACAGAAGCTGCGGAATTGTTACAAAATGCCGGCGAGGGTTCACTCGATGTTCGATTGAGGAAGTTTGCCTCGGAGAAAAAAGAATTGAAGGATGAAATACGTCACCTAAGATTAGAATTGGAGGAATCAAAGAGTCGTATGCGATCTGAAAGGTCGTCGGGATCAGTATTAGGTAAATAAAACAGTAAAACAATCCCTTATTCAATTTATAAACAAAATTTACTTTTAGGATTCTCAGACTCTGAAGATGTTCAAAGGGAGGCCAATAAACTCCTGGCCGACTACAAATTTAAATTACAAAAAACCGAGCAGGATATGTCAACGTTGCAGGCGACGGTTGCCCGACTAGAGAGTCAAGTTATTCGCTATAAATCGGCAGCTGAAGCCTCGGAAAAGGCTGAGGATGAATTAAAAGTTGAGAAACGTAAATTACAGCGAGAAGTATGTATTATTTTTAATTGATACTTGAAACTCCTTGAGCAGACGGAAAAAATATGGAAAAGAACAACATTTGCGTCGTAAATTTTTACAACTAAAAACCAGAAATTTAGATTAGTTCAAAAATTAACTAATTTTGTGAAATGTTATTCACTGAGATGTTAAAAAAATTTTTTTTTGCTGAAAATTCATGACGCAAATTTTTCTTTTTTTATTTTTTCAGCGCTCAAAAAACTTTAAATGATTCGTAAATTAATTGATTGTTTTAATTGACTAGGTGAGAGAGTCGCAAAGTCGTGTAGAAGAGTTGGAAACTGCAAATTCGCATCTTCAGAGACGATTGGATAAACTGAAGAATGCCAAGTCTGCGCTTCTCAAAGAGCTCTGACGCGACGACACCGTTGGAGCTACAGGATAAGATTTTGTTTTTTCTTTTTATCAATTTTTTTGTCTTTCGTGTGCCACAAAACGAGAGTTGATACTAGAGTGTGGTTTGTACCTTTTACACAGAAAAAACAGAACAACGCTAAAAAAAATCTGCCACTAATTGCAAAAAAAACACAATTACATAAAAAACAGGTATTTTACCACTTGGTGTAGTTAATTCATGCTCTGGCATTGGCAAAACCACATCTTAGGCGTTCTTTCGTGGGATCTAAACAGTAGAAATCCATCCACCAGTCTTACGAGTTTAAATAATTAGAAAAAAAAAAAAAAATTAGTTGGATAGATTTTTCCATAGAGACGGTTCTTGAACTGAGGCCAGTAGTTTGGTCGTTAAAATTGAACCGCATTTTTTAACATGAGCATAATTAAAAATATTGGAAATGCATTTATATAATGTTCATAGTTATGAAAAGAAAAAAAAAATAATGGGTTTGGTTATGGTATAGTTTTTTCAAATGAAAATAACAAAAAAAAAACAAGGCCTAAAAATACGACGAATTTTAAATAACACCAAATAGTTTGCAGTAATATCAAAGGTCGTTTTTTTAAATATAAATTTATACTAAAAAATAGATTAAAATTTTTCATAATTAACTAATGACAAAGAATTTAATTGGATACTTTTTCTATACGGATCGTTTAAATCAAGTTAATTGTGCAATTTTAATATAAAATATAAAATCTATTGGCAATCAGTAATTAAATTACATGTAAACTTCAAAATTCGATTTTCAACTGAAAGAACCAATTCTACAGATGTGACGAAAAAAAAAAAAAAAACTCCACTCTCCAAAGAACACAAAGCAGAAAAAAATGCTGGAAATGATGATTTGCCATAACTCGGACGATTATTAAATAAACAAAATAATGATAATCAATTACTAATTGTTTTTAATGACTTAAAAATTGACGAAATGCATTTAATTTTTGTTAGAAACTCTATTTATTAGTATGACGTCTGGAAAATATGTCTAGCGAGCTTCTAATTGAACAAAAAAAAAAAAGAAAAAGACAAGAAAAATTAATTGTCAAATATCATATTTGTAATTACTATGAGTACTATTAACGAATTAGAATTTCTAGTGAATACTTTTTTTTTCCCCACTGTTACATATGTTGATCTTGATCTTGCAAAAGACACAATTGTACATGTCGTTGTAATTTTAATTTTAAAACAAAAGCAGAGATAAAAAAAAAATACAATCAAAGGACAATTAACTTATATATGAGTTTCCTGGGTTATTTTTTATTTAATAAATTTATTTGAGAGAAAATTTAATAACAAAGCATGCGTTTCATTCTTATTATATTGTGCAAAAAGTTAATTAATTCAGTTTTTTTAATCATTAGATTATATGTATCAAGTGATAATTCAACTTATAATTCGACTTATAAACGACAAAAACGAGAAAAAAATTGAAACTCAATGCTTTGGCTTGGTAGCCCAAGCAGGGCTGTGCGGTTCAGTTGTAGGCCTGTTGGATTTTTTCAGGACAAATGGCCGATACGAAGGCATCGGACGAGCCTTTACCTCGGCTTTTTTACGCAACTCCGCTATCTCAGCCTGCTCACGAATATTTTGCGCCTGTCGTTCACGATTACGACGTTCCTCCTCTTGCTCAGCTTTTTGGCGCAACATTTCATCATACTCCCGACGCATTTTGGCACGTTTGTCACTGTGCAACTCGACGGGAAGTGGTTTGAGACTTGGTTTAAGCACTGGCATCGCTGGATTTGCGCCTTCTGCCGGGATTTTTGCCTTTGACTTTTCATTCTCCCACGGATCCGCAACTGACATAAATCGACGTCGACCGCCTGCCATATTGTCCGCAGACTGCGCACGCGAGGTCATCGGCGGATTTAGAGATGGACCGTTGATTTGGGCAGCTTGCAAATTACCCGCAGACTGGACTCGACCCAGCGGCTGATAACTGCGTGCTGCCTGATTGCAAGCATCCATTTTTCCAGCAAGGTTTTCCGCAGACATGGTCTTCAAATTATCTCTGGATTTCACCATCACTGGCTTGAAGACTGGCACAGGATTGGCGCGGAAAACTCGGTGTTTTTTCTCCTCTTCGGCCATTTTCTTGCGCAACTCTTCCGCCTTTTTGCCAAATTTCTTGTCTCTATCTTCGAAACTGAAAGGCACGACTTTGACCTGAGTTGCTGCAGGCTTTTGCGGTTTATCGGTAGTAACTTTAGTATTTTTGATTGATGCAGGAACAGGTCGCGCATGAAATTCAGAAGTTAATTTTTTCTTCGCCTCTTCCTGCAGTGCCTTCAATTTTGCTTCCTTCTTACGCAAAAATTCCTTGTTGCGATCTTCCATACCGGATGTTACTGTGAAAGTTATTTTCTTTTTGTCATTCGGGCGGATATCAAAGTTTTTAATCTCGGCTTGCGCCATTTCATCATTCGCCAGTGGGACGAGGGCTTTAACGCACGCGGTTCGACGTTTGGCCTGTCCTGACGGTCCAGCGGTCAATTTGGACTGTCCAGCAGTTGCTGGGGCAACGCGATGAGTCTTTTTCACCTCCGGAAGCACAAACGGCCTTACAGCCGTGATCGGCTTGACTGGCACGGGCTTCAGGGGTGCCGGAGCCTGCAGAATGTGTTTCGGTACTGGGCGAGCGTGGATTTGATGCTTACGCATCTCCTCCAACTCGAGTTCCTCCCTCTCAGCCTGGCTAAGCACGCGATTTCGTCGGACACGCGTCTTACATTGCAGAACCGGAGAAATCGGGATGGTCCTTGAAGTGCCTTGAATCGCAGTGACTCGTTTGGCCTGGGGACGAGGTTGAGCATCCTTTGTCGGTACTTGTTGCACCTCTCGAGCTGGAACAACTCGATGAGCTCGTGCTGCACAGCGCAATTTAGGTGAGTGCGCGACAGTTCGCCGGGAATTTTGAGGCTTAGCCTGAGGTATTTGAACTTTTTGTCGGCCAACAGTACGAAAACGATCGGGAGTGCTACGCTGATAGGACATAATTGCCTCAGCCGTGCTCACGTAATCGCTCGATCGACGCCGATTTCTCTTGCCAATGCTGATTCGTCGTGCGGGATTTGTCAAGAAAGTCGACTTTTTCGGCCGAGCTGCTGGTGGCTTTGGGTGCTGCATTTGATGAACGACAAAAAGATCTTTTCCCTCGAGCAATTGAGCTTCAAACTCATCCTCCGACTCTTTTTCATCCTCTAAGTCGTCAAAGCTTATTCGGACAGGTTTAAAAAGCTCTTTTTCACGCTTTATCGCGTTTTCAGCATCATTTACTTGCTCCATTGCCTTTGGAGATGTCTTATCAAAGGCGTCGCAGCGTGTGAGAACAATTTTTGCTGTCTTATTCGGCATTACTGTCTTGGGAGTAACAGCCACTTCATTTTTGACAGCTTTAGCCGTGGCTGAGCGAGTAACTGGTGTTGTGCCGAGCTTCAAATTAGCCATACTGGAGATTACAGTTTTAATTTGACATTGATTCACATTAATATTCTCCTTTGCTTGATCCTCAGCTCGTTTTTTGGCCGATCGAGTACGCTTGTCCCCTATTACGCTGGATCCAACTTTTTTTGTGATATCCTCGGCTTCATTTGGCGGCATGATGTTCTTGTTGACGTGAACTCGTGGAGTATTTGCGGCTTTAGCTGCAGGAGTCTTTGTCAACGGTGAGCCGAAATTTTGCGAGCGATTCATACGAAGTACTCGGCGCCCCGGAGTCTTGGAATTATCAACAGAGCTTGGGCACACTGTCGAGTTGAAAATACAAGTGGCTCGACGCTGCTTGGTTGATCCTGCGGCCACCTTAGTGTATGTGGCAAGAACATTGCTCTTAATCGCACTGAGAGTGAGCTCTTGCAGAACATTTGGCCCTTTGTTCTTCGACCGAGGAGAAACAATCTTGATGGGAGTCATGTTGATTGTTTCCAGGTCTTGCATAAATCCCGTATGAATTTTCGTTGGCAGTAATAAACATGGTGATTTGGGATTTTCGAGGCTTGGTGATAAATCAGATTTCCCCTCATTTTCCTCCTTGACGTCAGAGATTTCAGTCACTGAATTATTCTCACATAGTGTAAAGTCCTCGCTGTTTTCATCGAAGAAATTGCTGTGATAAGCACTGCTAGGACTGGATACATTAAAGTCCCTCCATTGAGGAGCATGCTGGAAGCTGTACTGTGAGTCGTAGTCCATTTTATGGCTGTTCAATAAATTAAATCTACGACTTGGAAGATTTTGGGGGCTAAGATCTCAATCAATGACGTTGTTGAGCGGGATCTAGAATAAAGTTGGTCAAATAATCACATTAAAAGATCATAAAATGATAGAAATTATCGGTGTTGCTTAATTACTTACTTTGATATTTATTGGGTTGACCAATTTGGCAATTTTTGCTGGGCATCTGCCGATCGACAGATAATTTGGAGGTTGTACAGCTGACAATCAGAATAGAGATGGTACTTTCACTCAATTATGCCTTTGAACGTGGATTTTTATTAGACAAAATTATGGGAAAACACGTATTAACAGACTAAAACACTTTAGACAATCATATAATAGAGATAAACTCAGAAATTATCGAACGACACTGAGTCTGAGACACCTCGAGGCACCGCCATAAAATTCTTTTGTGCAACTGTCGCTAACGGCCATCAGTCGTTTAAATTTAAACGTACCAATAGGCCCTTTTGATTGGTCAGCCGAAGAAACAAAATAATAAAAGACTCTAGAAAACTAGGGATTTGTCAATCTGGTGCTTCCAACTACTGGAGACCTTGACAACTAGAAAACTTTTAAATTAATTATTAATTAATTAATCTACACTAAGAAACTAATTAAAATTAAAGTGCAAGATATAGTGGAAACACAATTCAGTCCAATATTTTTAAGATTTATATCAATTAGATTAATACATTCAACAGTGTGAGTATAATTTCAAATGTTATTATCGTACGAAGAAAAAAACTTTACCAGCACTATTTCTTCATTCAATCTTTAGATTCTCCAATTTAGTGGATAATTTAAAAATTAGCAGTTGCTGTATGAAAAAACAGATAAAATAGATATCAAATTTCAATTATAATTTTTCGAAAAACCGCAAGCAATTCGTTTTTCTACCGCAAAAATTGACTTTTCCTTCACAACCAATCCAACATGATCATAGTAGAATGCTATAGCTCATTTGTAGCATAACAAAATATAAAAAATAGCCATGTACTTTGATATATCCATTTTGCCAAGGAACCATATCCAACTTTTGACCATTACCAGGGATATTGGCCGGATGGAGGCTGATTTCCGGGGTTGCGAGGGAACGTCCCGTAAGGATTAGTCTGATATCCCGGCTGCTGGGGATACGGGTAATTATACGGATCTAAAAACAAAGTAAATCAATAAATAATCAATAAATAAGACATTAAACCCAGAAATTTGTAATTACTTTGACTCGGGTAGGGCATCGTGGCGTACGGATTGTACGTCGCCGGCATCGGGGGTGGAACATAAGTCGGATAAGGAGCTGCGGCAGTGGCACCATAAGGCACAGGCATTCCTCCCTGATATTGAGTCGGATAAGGCAGGTGCGGGTTGCTTGCTCGAGGCGCTGGAGTTGGAGTTGAGCTGTCAGTCGTTGCTGCAGGGTAAAAAAATCAAAATAAACCTCTCAACCCATCGAATTATTTACAGTTTAACAAAATAATTACACTCATGATGCGAAGGAATCGTCGGCGTTTGGGCTGGACCCGAATGACTCAAATTAGTAGTCAAATCCTTGAGTAATTCCTCCTTTTCCGTCTTGCGAGCGAAGCAAAAGTCGGATATTTTGCTTTGGAACACCACCAACAACTGTTGAAAAATATTAGACGTTAGTGAAACATAGAAGAAAAAGTGTTCCAGTGGATAGAAAAGACAAACCTGAGTTAAATCATTGTAAAACTTGGCTCCTTCCCGTAAATTATTCCCGAGTTCTTTAAATGCATCATAGGCAGCTGCCAATTTGCATAGCATTGTCTCGCGAGCGCTGCCCGAGCCACTCTGTTCTCGAGTAAAAGTCGCGTGATTCGATTGAATCTCGGCAATGAGAGTTTCCTGTCGAGCTGCACTGTCGCGAATCTGGTTGGTCAACGGTCCATAAATCTGTCCGAGATTCTCCACAGACAGATTGGGCTCGTCAATGGCTCCGTCCTTGGCTAGTGCGGACAGGAATGCCGACTTGATGTCAGTAACCGCCGACTTTAATTCACTCTCAATGACGTCTCTCTCGGCCTTCAATGCCTCTACTTGCTCCATGAGTCTTCTGAGCTGCATAACAACACCGCTTTCCTGCACAGCCGAGCCCGACGGAATCGCCGACGCCAACTGACTCTCATCCATGCTGAGAATCTCCATGCCCTGGCGGTGAGCCTCAAACTTCTCGCGAACCGTCTTATCCGCGCCCACAGCGTTGTCAATAATTGTGCGATACTTTTGCGCATTTTGTCGCAACTGCTCGGTCAATTTATCGCTCGATATTCGCGTCCAACGTTCCTTGAAGCGCTCTCGCAGCTGGTTGTCCGAGTCTCGCTCCTCCTTCAGCATTTTGTCGGCTTCATCGAGAATATCGCGATTTCGCTGCAAAAGATCTGGCAACTCGTTCATAGCGGTTTCCAGGGCATTAATTCCACCAACCTGACGAACGTAGGAGGCTTTCTCGAGCAGTGACTGAGGCACCTCAGTGCCACTGGTGTCCTCGATGGCCGCCGGAAGGTTCAGGCTCGCCAGAACGGTGTTTAAAACTTGTGTCATCTCGCGTAGCTTGGAAATTTCCGTGTTTACAAGCTCGTTGCGACGGATTTCATAGGATGACAGAGCTTGGTGCACGACTACTGGCAGCAAATCTCCAAAGAGATCCTTGAAATTGGGATTCATCGGCTGGTGCATTGTCAGAAGTTTTGCCATGTTTGCTTTGCCTATTGGCTCAACATTTTTTATGTCAGGGATTCTCTCGTGGTAGATGAAATCATTGTCTTTTTTGACTTCAGTGAGCCGACGTTGAGCCCTGTTTGCGTATTCTTCGAACAGGTTTGGCTTGTTCGATCGCTGCTGAGCAGCTTTGAATAGCTCAACTGCATGCTCCAGTCGACTTATTTCCTCCCCAATGGCTGATTTATTCTTGCAAACTGTCGCCTGGTACAGCTCGGCCATGGCTCGATAGCCCGCCTGTTTACCGGCAATCAGCGGAATCCATTCCTTATCCCAAAACGAGCGAAATATTTCTTTTTGAAATAGTTTCAAGGCATCGGCATAGAGTTCTTCAGCTTGTGCGGCCAATTTTGCGATGATTGCATCCTTCATTGTATCGTGAATTGCCTTGTGAACGAATATTTCTTGTGCTTGTGCAAGCATCAATGATGTTAATGCACTCAAAGTGTCCGGACTCATGTCGGGCGTTGGTTCTTGCTGAATTGCAAGCATAACATTGCCCTTTAGGTAGTTGAATATTCCAGCAGCTTGTTGAAATAATTTTGCAGACAGTTTCAAGCCCTCATCACTGTCCAGAGACTGTGCTGCGGCCACTGAGCTCTGCAGGGCGGCGATGTTGAAGAGAACACACAGTTTCTCATATGCCAGAGTACTAATGGCTAAAAACGATTGATATATCAATTTTTTAGTTGTAAAAAAGGATATTTTAGCGTTGGTAAAGCTGCAATACATACTCAGGCTCAACTTTCCACCAAAAATTGTCCTGTCGAACGCATCCTTCCACTTGAATGGAATTTGTAGTTCATGGCTTGGTATCTTTCCCTCCAAAGCGCAGATTTGGTCGTAGTAGCTGTGACAATAAAGTAATCAATGAAAAAATATTCTTAAGGACTATTATACAATTGATTGTAATCACTGCAGATTAAATAAATCAAAGATAAAAAATCTATACGCCCATAAAAAAAATATACGTCGAGATGAATTTACTTCAGCTTGATTGTACATATTTAGCCATTGGTTGGATATTCTTAATTGTATAGAATACTTAATTGAAAAAAAAAAACATCTTGATCGGATTAAAAATTAAATATATGAAATGTATTCGATGACTCATACCTGTAAATAACCTCCAAGGAACTTTCATACTTCTCAAAAGCTCGCCACAATGCTTGATTCCGCAATTTAGCAAATTCATTGACAGCTTCGGTATAATCTTTTTGATTTGTCGCCGAATTGTAGGTTGATTTTATTACGTTTGTCAAGGGTTTTAGAACATCTACATCAGACGGTTTTTTCAGCGGTATCGCGATCAATTCAACCATTTTGACAAGACTGTGTCACGCACACACACAATAGGTATGTACCTACACTCATTAAAATATGGGTCGTGTCATCCACATGACGTCACAGAGGAAACACGTCGCCACATAAACAACCGGAAAAATCCCTAGAAATCACATGGTATAATTTGAATCATCAAAATATTCCACATTCTTTTTTTTATTCTTCATTCACCTCAGATGTGTATATTTACAATTCACAATTTTTTAACTCAACTTTATCTACCTAAAGAAAAATTGCAAGAAAGCATCACTCATTCATCAGTCGTAAAAATTACTGTGGTGAATCTGTGGTATATAAAAGAAAAATTAGTATTTGCTGACAATTGATGAATATAAAATGACTTCAGTCTGCATCAGAGCATCCCAAAGCAGTACAGTTACTCTGCCTTGGTCTTGGTGCTGTCTTTGTAGTGCAGGAAAACGAGAGAAAACAGAAAAACACCGGCCATCATGGAAAAGGCACTGACGTAGTACGGATAAGCACTTGGAATAAAGCGTTCGTACTGAGTGTGCTCCAGTGGACGAACTGACACTTGTGTCGTGCTATACAGGTGAGTCAGACCAATCCTATTGTAGTCAACCTTGAATTGGTACACCCCATAGACATCTGGAATCTTGAATCGAGCCTCGTACTTGCCGTAGCCCGACGGAGTCATGGTCATGCGAACGAACGGGTCAATTCGCACAAACTCAAGCTGCAAATCATTGGCCTCATAGGGGATCCACTTCTCCCCGGACAATTGTTCGACTGTAATCGTGTAAATGACATCGTCCATGATGGTATAAGCAACTGGTGGCTCTTTTTCGCCGATTTTGTGATGATTAACCGCTGAAACACGAATTACTCCAGTTTCCTTGAACACCCACTTGGTTATTTCCTCTGCGACGTCCTGATTTCCGGATTTTTCGTACACTTTGTCCTCTAAAATGTTAAATTTAATAAACAAACGTTCGGAATATATAAAAACAATGATAGTATACGATTTTAAACTGGTTTTCACAACTTACCGTGAATTTTCTTTACTGGATGGTCGAAAGCTTCGTCACTGAAGAAGTACAGTGATCCAGAGAATAGTATGCGAGCATTATTTCTCGCCTGAAGCGCCGCGAGAAGCAGGGTATTTTTGCCGACAGCGTGGGGATACTCCTTGATGGACTGATCAGGCTTGTAAGAGTAGGACGTGCTGGATCCCGTCAGTAATCGGAGTACCAGTGGATTCTCAGGGTCGGCAATGAGTCCAGTGCCCTCGTAAATGAGTGGGGCCACATGTTTATTACCAACGATAACCGGTGCATTGATGAGATTCTCGAGATCTGCAACGATTTTCGTGTTTTTCCCGGTATCTCGGGCATCAGTGTTCAGGTGATCGATCACGGAGGCTCCATTGCCGTCAATTTCAAAGCCACATTCGGAAGCCAATTCTCGCAAGACATCTCCAGTGTTGGAGGAGGCAGCTACAAGAATATTTCCGCCACCGTCAATGAACTCGGTGATAGCTTTGACGTCCAAAGCTCCGCCAAACTCCTCCACAGTCGGTGCAAAAATGATGAGGTGCTTGAAGAGGAATTCTCCGTATTTAGACAGCACTAAACTCGCGTCGTCAGCCAATTTATATGTCAGAATATAGCCTCTGTCTGTAATTAATAATAAAAACGTTAGTTTACATGTAGGTGAGAGGTGGTACGACGGTGAAGAGCAATTGAGGCTATGGTGGATAGGTAAATATTTTGATACCTTGAAGAGACTTGAAGAATATTGAGTGGGTTTCTTTAATGGCAAGGTTGTCGAGGAGAACCAGTGTCGGTCCACCGGCATTGCTGACTGCAAAAATGCAGAGAAAACAGAGAAAACTGCCTGCCAAATTCATGATTTTGCACTCCCGGTTTACGTCAATATGCCACGAGAGCGTTTGAGGTGGGGATTGCGTAGAGACACACGGAAGTGACATGGAATTTAGGGACATTTGGAATTTACTGCACAACTGACAGTAGATAAAGCAGCAACAGTTCGACATTCGGCACAGGATTAGTCAAGACGGCACCTGCGCGTGATTTATTCCATTTAAACAATTTTTTAACGCCGAAATGCAAAAAAAAAATTTTTTTAATGTATGAATTGTGTTATGACCGCTAAAAATTATTCCAGTGAAATGTAGCGCCACTTGTGCGTTAGCAAAATATATCAGAAAAACATGACTGTCTATTCGAACCCCCACGGTATACCGTGTATGCCGTGTACATGAATAAATCGTAGTTCATCGTTCTTCGTTCTTAAGACATTAAAAGAGGAAATATTGAGTCACCTTGTTGTATATTACTTTATAGGGATTGACAATTGGAGTTACAATGAATGAATATGCCGAATTTTCAGACCAGAAAAATAATAAAATTGAAAAAGCCCGCCAAAAGTTGGATTCCACCTATAGAACAGCTCATCGACGCCATCTTTGTGTAAAATCAATATTAGTTTGTCTCTCTCTGTCTCGTACAAACGCACGACGGCAAATCCATAGCAGATAAATGAAAATATCCGCGAAATTGAATGGTTTTGGAGGATTAATGTTGATAGAAAGACCTAAATCAATTATTCCACGGCACATGATTTGAGTTGTACGCCCTTTACATGTGAGGAAATCAGATTACAATGGTAAGATTCGAAAGCATATTTTGAGGTTATAGTTTTTATTCGGTAACATTTTATTTTAACTGTTGCAAGTGAGAAAACGTTAACTGAAAGGAATTGTCTGATTATTAAGGTCATGATTCGGAGGATCCCGGACTCATCGAATACAAGATATCACAACAGAGCTAGCAGCACCAAAAGCAACAACAGCAGCAGCAGGAGCTGTACCCACCGGGAGTTGCAGATTCATCGTTGGTGAGTGAGATATATATTTATTGTTGAGCATTTCTTTTATTGCTAGACCGATACGGCATGACACTATCAAGTCCTGGAGTCCCTATTTGGGGGATTCAACGATTGAAAATATGCAAAGTCGTACACATTTAGGGATAAATTCGTTCTGTTCACATCAGTGTTCATGTTACGGGCTAACGCTAGTTAAAGCTATCCTAAAGTTAGAAAAAATTCGATATTTATGTAGTTAACACTGTCTTTGATAGCCTTCCGGTGTAGGAAAAGAATAGTACATGTGGTGTAATACTTTAAACGCTGAGAATACAAAAAATTAGGGTTGGAAAACAGTGATAAAGCGTTTTGAGACTGTTTTTCAAAATGGGAAATCTATTAAAATCAATATAAAAAATATTTGCCACCGGATTCGTGTTTCTACAGTGTGTAGAAACGTCCTCCAATCGTTTATAGGCATTTATTTAAGTAATTAATAAATTATGAAAATT